>CAUYRH010090141.1:0-73646 GCA_963574655.1 Perodicticus potto
AGTACTATTCATGGTTTCAGATACCCAACTGGGGTTCTTAGAATGTATTCATTATGGGTGAATACTATATATGTATCTTTTTCTTTTTCTTTTCTTTTTTTTTTTTTTTTTTTGAGACAGAGCCTCAAGATGTCACCCTGGATAGAGTGTTGTGGCATCACAGCTCACAGCAACCTCCAATTCCTGGGCTCAAGCGAGTCTCCTGCCTCTGCCTCCCAAGTAGCTGGGACTACAGGCACCCGCCACAACGCCTGGCCATTTTTTGGTTGCGGCCGTCGTTGTTTGGCGGGCCCGGGCTGGATTCGAACCCGCCAGCTCAGGTGTACGTGGCTGATGCCTTAACCCATTGAGCCACAGGCGCCGAGCTGGTTTCCAGGATTCTAACTCACAGTTTGCAGGGTAGTGAACAACCACCACCAAAAACCCTTGAATGATGTTCCTCCACTGTTTACAACAACTTTGAAGGCACATAATTCATTGTTTTAAATCTATTTTCAGTGTGAAACATTCTATTGTTTCAGTTCCTTACCCTGTTTCTTACCCTTACTCAACTGATTCTCCAGAAAAAACTAATGATCTGAATCTATCAAATGTCAGGATATGTGCTGGCCTCTCAGTCAAGGTTGTGGTGTTTTCAAAAAGGCCCACAGAAGCATATCTATAGCATAAGCAGGTGTGGTCTCTATAACTATCTGATGCATGCTTTACTGAGGACAGCTGAGTATTCTCTCATCCTGTCTTATATCCACCCTTCCTACAGGCTTAAAAATGACCTTGTGGACAAGGTGTTTTCATTCGCACTCTTATTCCCTTCTACTTTGCACTTCTGAAAGGGTTAGTGGGCACGTCTGGGCTGGATTACGGAAGCGCAGCTCTACACATCACACACTGTCTTTTCCTTGCTTGTCTCTGGCTGGGTACACCAGAGTGTAAAGGTCCTAACTGATTTAGGGCAGTGGTTCTCAACCTTCCTAATGCCGTGGCTCTTTAATACAGTTCCTGTGGGTCGCGACCCACAGGTTGAGAACCACTGATTCAGGGGGAGACATCCACAAAACAGACTTTACAATGTTTTAAAGTCTAAATCAAGGGCACGAACAGAGTTCTCCATTTGGTTCACCCTAGCACCTCAGGTACTATTATTAAGGTTTTGGGCCAAAGGCTCAGCTCAGTAGCTATCTATCATAAACAGATTTTTCTCATGATCTCAGGTGGAAGCTGGCAAATGACAAAATTTTAGTATCTGTAACTCTATATCCAGGCCTTCAATCTCTCCGCCTATCAATGTCCACCAGAACCCCTTTTGATACAACTAGAAGAAAAAACTGGTAAAAAATGTCGTTCCTTTGATGTGCAGTATATTACACTATTTGACCTAATTCAATGTTAATAAATATTCAAGTAGCTATTTTACTAAAACAAACTTATTAAAAATGAAGTAACTAACATATTGCAGAGTAACAAATTCCTAGGAACAGTTCTGGAAAACACCATGGCCAGCCATACTAGTCCTCAGCTTGCTCACTTGTGTGTGACTCAGACCTGAAAACTTCAGGTACATTTCTGCCTGGGAGCCAGGCTCCAACTGCTCCTTCTATGAAGAGCCTTCCCCCAGGTGTCTCCTTGGCCTACCTCCTCATCTCTTCCAAGGCTATTCAAATCTCACCTTCTCAATACATCCTACTCTGACCACTCAACAATGCACCTGTGCTTACTCAGGTACTCCCTTACCCCATCTGTATTTTCTATTTCTATGGTGCTTATCACCTTCAACATCCTTTATAATTTAGTTACCTATACTTTTGAATTTATTGTTTGTGTTTTGCCTTCTGCTGATAAGACAGTAAGGAACTCTGTATGGTTTATAGTCATATCCCAAGTACCTGAAATAGTGCCTGGCATATAATAAATCTCGATAAATACTTGTTGAGTACATTTCAATTAAAAGTTCCTAAATGAGTGATCATGATTTCTTCCCTCCCTCTGGTCCTCTAGAAGGCCTGACCATGTTATTTATAACTTAATATTCATAAAAATAGTGATAATAAAGTACCTTTTTTTAGGGCTGTGGCTCTTTACAATTAAAAGCCCTTGCAAAACCTGTTAATTGAGTAGATTGATATGGAATGCTTATAAAAGAACCACTGAGATGAATTACTTCAGTGGTTTCCAGACTTTTGGATTTCATGGACCAGTAAAATATTCCCACAAACAGGGAGAGGGCCTTAGGGATCAGCTTAAAACAGAAGGCCAATAGAATGTACTTTTGCTTTGCAAAGGCATTAAATTAAACCAATAGCATCTATCATAATAAAATAGGATCTATCATATGACAAAAAAATTACACAAATAGTCTCAGAAAGAAAAATAGTTCTTCCAGAGATAAATGGCTGTCAGTGTTGCAAACACACAGAGGCATATATACATGTGAAACATTTTACTTATGTTTTTCATTTTACTCTGATTTAGTGATTAGTATTGATCTTTGCTAGCGGGGAGTCCTTGATGATTTTGTACAATAGTTTATCCAGTACAGGGATCCTTAAAGAACACTTTCTGACCATGGCTATGTGTTCCATGGACTTAGCTATTAAACAAAACAGCAGCAGCAACAACCAACTCGACAAAAGCAAAAGTAGCTTATTCCGTGTAAGATGACCGTGAGAATAGAATACATTTCCTTGAACTACTTTTTTGAGGCTAAGGGCTGCTGTACATGGTTTGAAAATAAGAATAATCAAAGGGAGACACACATTCCACATTTCTCTTTATCTCAGACATGTCTGAATACAGTAATGCCGTTTGTTAATGTAGAATAAATAAATATCCTCTATACAAACAATAAAACATTGGCCATGTCAATGCCATCTATACAATCTTTTAGACATACACAGAGACATCAAGGCTTTTATATGTTTCACATAAGCTCCTTATCCTTTCATCTAATCAAGTATTATTCTTCACTTTTAAAATTTTGATATTAAGCCCTCTCCCTTGTTGCTTTACCCAGGAATAGGAAGAAAAATCTTTCAACACCTGAAATTGCTTCCTTTATTTACGTCTAAGTTGTTCAAATATCATACAACTTGTATGTGCACATCAACAAAATTTATTAATCTCATGAGAAGCAGCCATATACAAGCACAAAGCAATCCTTTATGAAACATCAGGCATTTTCCCATGTTAATAAAGGGGATCTGTCAAATAACATTACTGAGGTATACTCAAATTAGCATTAGCTTTGCAGTAGTGATGTCCAGGTTGTAGACACTATATAGACTTTCTCAACAACAACAAAAATGATTTCTATGGTAAATAAAACACATCTTGCATGGTTAATTAAAAGAAGGCAAAAGGATGATAAAGCGATGGAATGAAACACATTCATTTAGCAAACGTCAAAAGCTCAACTTGAACTTGCATGCACATTCTGTCTTAAAAATATTTTAGGATAACTTAAGGAGGAAGTACTCTTAGGCACAGAAACTCTTCCTGCTACAGGCAATCAAACACCAATGTAATCTCTTCCAAACTCGGTGAGTTTCATCAGTTACATTTTCCTTTCACCTCAAACCAATTGTTATTTTAGCTTTTCTGAAGTACACAGCTCTTTGGTGTCTGATAATCCATCATAGTTGCCGTGGTAGAGCTGGGCAGTGCACCATTCCTCCAACCCAGTAAAGTAGATTTTTATCATGCAAAATTCAGTCTCAACACAGAAATTCCACTGTTACTCACTTTTAACACATTTCTATTGACTCTTTTGAATATTTTTTCCTGAATACTCTCCCTCCCTTAAAGGGAAGTTTTCAAAAAAAGAAAAAGTAAAGAAAAATAATTCCCAAATTCTACTTCTCATTGCCTAGATCCGGTCTGCAAGTGGACACCCTGCCACAGCGATTCCGCCTTGTGTGGTTTATTTCCTTCTGTGATTATTACCTTCTGCGATTTTAGATTTTCAATATGGGTTATTATTACACTCCTTGAAGCCAATCATTAGAAAAGTAGCTAGTTCATCGTTTAAAATATAGATAAATACTTTTTACGCCTAAAAATTCCAAAACAAGAATAACCTGAGCACGTTTATTGGTTACTACTTAGATTGTATGATTCCTTCAGGTACATTAATACATTTGAAAGCTAGCTACATTGGATCGCAGTCAAAATACTTTTATTTACCTTGTGCTATTGATATAGAATAAAGTAAGACAATTTTACAAACTGAAATAACAGTACATGGCCAGTCTTATATACTTTCCTGCCTCCCCTCTCTAATTATACCTGCAACTGAATATTCTGACCTAAATTCATGGGAAACGTAGGTAAGAAATGATTTGCCTTAAAGTCTAACACCAAACATTCATGCTTTCAACTGAATATGTTTGTCTCATTAACTGAAGGAAGTGGGACAAATACAAAACTACACGCGGATGAGAGAGCTAACCTGCTAGGCTCTGTGAATGGCCATTATTACAGAAGACAAAGAAACCACAATCCTTAGAGAGCCCGGTTAAGGTAGCTTAAGGACAAATAGCTTACAATGGACACGGAGAAGCATGAGGGTTTTTTTTGGATAAACACCAGTCACCTGGTCACTGTAAAGTTTTCTTCAACTAGACAGCTTGAGTATAAGAGTTTAGTCAATACAAATCATTAATTAAATGAAGAAGTATTGGCCAAGTATCTAATATGTGCGGGCTATTGTTCTAGACACTGAGAACAGAGTGAAGGAAAAAAGAAAAGCTAAACATCCCTTCTCCTCTCCTTGAGCTTACATTCTCATGAAGAAACAGATAAGAAATAAAAACTGAGTACAAAGAGTATCAACAGATGGTAAGTGCAATGGAGGGTTATAAACTAGGAAGCAGTGGGGGGGCAGGGAGAAAGGACTTCATTCTGAGAAGTCAGGGAAGGCCTCGCTGAGGAGGGGACCTTTGAGCAAAGACGTGAAGGACGTCAAGATAGTATGGCTATGCAGGTGACAGGCTAAAAGAGAGTGACAGCAGCAGGAGCTAAAATCAGAGAGGAATGGTCGTGGAAGGAGAAAGATCAGAATCTGAAAGGCCTTTGAGCCGAATGAAGCGCTTGTCCTCTTGGCCTTGCTCATGGGCAGGAAAGCCATCGAGGGATTTGAGCAGAAGAGATATAAGATGCTGTAAGACTCAGGTTTTACCAGGATCACATGAACCGCTGGGGTGAGAATGAGGGGCAGGGAGAAGCTAGAGAATACTTTGCAAAGAGGACACTGCAGTAACACAGGCAAGGGAGCCTGGGCCAGGACAGAGGTGGGAAGCAGAAAAGTAACCAATTCCAGGACTACTTTAGAGACACAGCCGTAGAGTTTTCAGACAGATCGCACACGGGGTGGGAACGTAAGGCAGGGGCTGTGAAGAATATAGTCGCTATGATGGAAAGGACAGGAGGCAGAAGGAATTACAGGGGAAGGTGTGGCTTTGGGTATGTTTAAATTTGAGATGTCTCTTCTACAGACAAATGGAGATGAGTTAATAACTAGCAATATGAGATGGGATTTAGAGGAAAAAGAACAGGGCTAGAGAGGCAGATATTTAGGAAGCATCAGATCAAAAATGGCTTTGAAAGCAAGAGAGTAGGGGGATGTCCCAGGGGGTGTGTGCGGACAGAGGAGAAGTCTCAGGACTAAGAAGCATCAAGGCAACTAAAAATGACCACAGGGGAAACACAGGCAAGCATGGTATTCTGAAAACTAAGTGGAGAAAGCAATGGGGTCGGGCGTCACCCTGTCAAGAGATTTTATAAAGCAATGGAAAACCCAGGAACGAACACGTCACCCTTCTGTCTTCTCCTTTATATTTGCTGGCTGATCGATAACATGTACTAAATGAAGCAATGATAAAGATACTTCATAGACTTTAGTAACTAATGCAAACAGGAAATTGAGAAGCTCGTTTTTTCCACACGGGCAATTAATTACAATACGGAACTACAGCTTAGCAGCTAAGCAATTATTATCTACACACAAAGGTCAACAGCCAAGCCTGCCTGTACACTGAAGCTCAAACTCAGTGCCTAATACTGTAATCATGTGTAAGCAATTTAGGAAACTGAATATATTATCTGAACCCTAATAAAGCCACGAGGTGGAATTCATCACGTGTCCTGGAGAAGGTGCCCTAGAAGCAGTGAAGACTGGAATGAATGGTGCACGTGCCCAGACCTACTCAAAGGGCCATGTGGACTGTGCTCTCCACCACTCCAGAGGCCTCTGTCCACTAGTCACAGGCGGCACAGTCTGACCTACCCAACCACAGGTGGCAGCCCGGGGGAGCAACTCTCTGACTCGGACTTTCATCTTTAGGTTGAAGAGTAGTAACAGTAATGGCATGTATGCTAAGTATCAATATACACAGAGAGCAGGCCATTAGGAAGAGAGAGTTACTAAATGCCTACATAACCGTGTCATAATTTTTACCTAGGTATTAATATGTTTTCTGCATTCGACTATAAACTCCTAAATGGCAAGGATGGAGCATGCAAATGCCATACACCAGAAGCAGTAACACGTTTTTTTAGTGCTGACTCCTTCATGTTATCACTTTGCAACCTTAGAGGAACCTGTAACAAGAGCCTTCAAGAAACGCTGAGTCAGAAAACACTTGCAAGCCCTGTTTTGCTGGCGATTTTTATCCTCCTCAATTTGGAGAGTCAGTTTTGAGTCAGAAGACAAAGACTGCTCACTTTACAGTGAGGACCGTGCTGCATATTTTGAATATGGGCAGAGAATGATCAGACAGGCCCGAGTTGTTTGGCTCTGGCAATAATTACAGAAATTTCCCCTATTTTTACAGTTTTCCACCTAAAACTCAGTATTTACTTGCTTGCACCCTAAACTCAGTGCAATTAAGAACCACACCATAGGATATAAAAGGGACTTTAAATCATCCTTGGATAATAATTTAAGATTTCTGGATTATTGGTTTCAAAGCATAAAGAAGAGTGGCCTTAAAACAGATTCACACAAAATCTGTCATTTAAAGCATCAAGACACTATGTTTTCCAGAATTATATAAGACTATATAGAGCAGTGGAAAAAACATCCCCCTGTTTCGTGTTGAAAATCTCCCTATTTTAAATTGCACATTAACTTTATGGACGACACCCTGTCCTGCAAAATACCTGAAATGTTAGGCTTTAACTTCTGGACCCTCAATGTTATCATTTTTCCTGATAGTTCTAAAGTCACAATTAACTACATAATAAAAATGGAACATGGGCCAGAATTGAAAAACAAAGCAATAAACATTTTACACTTTAAGTAAAAGTGGGATTTAAATAACAAGAAAGGAGTTAAGGGCTGCCAAAGAGTACCATGGGGGTGGGGTGAGAGGTGGTGGGGGAAAAAAAGTAATAGGAGACCATCTTTATAATTTTCCAAAAATGTTCATTCACCATGCTTGAGTCAACCTCATCCCTAATATTTCTCTGTGCCCCAGTACTTTTCTTAGATACATCCACACAAGATTTTACTCAGAAAAACAACAGAATAATCACTGTATGTTTTATCTACTATCACTAGAAAATTCCTACACAGACTATAATTCATCTATCTTTCTTGTCCCTTCAAAAATTATTAAGGCTTTCAAAATTCATCCAATACACCAAAGGTCTTACCTAGTGAGCACCCACTATCTACCAATCTATCAGTGACACTGACGAACACTCATTCTTCCAGGAGCTCAAATTCTAGCCTACTCAAATTTAGTAGGGGCAATAATTAATTGTTTTGGTATTATTAAAGAATACAAAAAATTAGATCCAATTTATAAAAAGAATTAACTAGAATCTATACGAATTCTTAAATGCAGTAGAACCTCCATGTTGACCACCTCCCTGCATTGACCACCCGCTTAAGCTGACATAATTTTCATAGACTAGACATGCACCATGTGCATTAATCAGTACCACAGGCCTAGTTCCTCATGTTGACCAGTTTGTTACAGTCCCTTGGGTGGTCACTTTAAAGCCATTCTATTGTATTTATTTGTTTTGCTTAATGACCAACATTTTCTAAGTAGATATCAATACTCACTCAGGGTACACATAGCAAAGTCTTTTGAGTGGTTGTCACTAGTTTACAACACTGCCCTGCCCTGCCCTGCCCTGCCATGCATGGAATCTCTTTTCTGTTACCTTGGGGTATGAACCAGGATCATCCATAATGCTTCTGAAAAGTACAGCTCACTTCAGACTTACTAAATAAGAACATCCGATTGTGGGATGAAGACACATGTATTCTTTAAAGTTCTATTAGTTGGTTCTGATGCACATTCTTGTTTAATAACAATTATTTTAAATAAGCTCTTCAAAAAAAGTTGACAATGTAAGTAAACACTATGGAGAATTTCCTGAAAAGCTCAAACATCTTTCACATTTCTAAACTTTTCCAATATTTCTTCCTTCAGCTTTTACAAAACTATCATTGACTCTATTCTCTGGGAAACTGGAATGTAGAGAGGCCGAGTGATTTGTGAAAAGCCCAGCAAGCACAAGGCTGGCTCCTGAACCCTAGCATGATGCTAAAGTGCCTGTACCTAGTTACCACTTTCTAGAGGAATTTATTCTAGCCATTCATTAATTTACTAATTCATCTGGTAAACCGGCACAGATTAAAAAAGACAAATGCATCTCTATTTTTCCTCTGTAATATTTACAAGCATAAATAACTGTGTAATCTGTTTAATACTCACCTGCACTAGGATGTAAGGATCATGAGAAAATGAGTATGTCCCTCTTGTTTACTACAGCCCTGCCACATTTAGCACCATGCCTAATACATGACAGCATTCAATAAATATCTGTCAACTGATTGAATGAATGACAGTTTGCAGACTGCAAATGTGCATTTCTATATCATACCTGTAAAAGACTTAATCCAGAGTGTTAATGCTCTATCAAAATATCAATAGAGAATAGTGGGAGACAGGAAGAGAGAAACTAAACACCGTCAGACCCAGAGCATCGCTCAATTTTCCACAATAAGCCTGTGAGTATTATTACACTATTTTGTTATTACACTATTTTGTAGGTCAAAACCCTCAACATGAGTACAATTCATGCCATACTTCCAAAACCTGAGCTATCCAATCAGAGAGATCTGTATTCTAATCCCATTTCTAAAACTTCTATCTGTGGCCTTAGGCAAGCTCTTAACATCACTGAGCTTCGGGTATGAAGAAAAGTATGTACCTTCCTTTTTATTCATGGGTACATTCCATTTAGAAGAGTGCTTGGCATATAGTTGGTGCTAAGTTGCGAAGGCTCTTAAGGGCCTTAAATAAAAGTACCTAGGATTGTGACTAACACACACTGTCAAGTCACAGGTCCCTTTTGTGATTAACCCTTCCCAAAATGTTATCCCCTCTTCTTTTTCCCTTTAAAATCCTGAAAAGGTCTCTTTGTCTCCCTTCCCCATTTCAGATTCCTTTCTAAGCACATGTGGCCCCTTCTACAATTAGTCTTAGGAGGTTTAAACCTAATTCCATGAAATCACCTAGTTCACACGCAAAGGGAAGCAGAATTCAATCTTTAAATCAGGGCAGACTCTAACTTAAACTGGGAGTTCATTTGCTTTCTCATTCCCATAAGACATATTAAACATAAGTCTCTAAATTCTCCTTCTTTCTAAATACCATGGCTCACTTCAATACATTTTATAATGATCCCATAAAAAAGGGTTTACAAAATTGTAGCACTGCTTTATTTTCACCATTCAGACTAATAAAATCAATTCACTGCATACCCGGATATTAGATTTCTTTGCAATAAGGAATAGTTACTTGGACATTTAAATCTAGCACTCCCGTATTAATGACAACTGGGTGCCCACTTCCCTCCTCAGACTGTTCTCTACCACTTTGGCCTCTTAGGACAGGAGTTGAGTCATTAGGCCAGTACAACTACAAGGCTGAGATTTTGAAGACAGATTCTGGGCACTGACAATGGCTTTTAGGAATTAATGGAATATGGCTTTTGCTTTTTGTGGAGGGGCAGGGAGTAGTCGAAGAGAACAGGTCTGGAAGGCCCGGCTACATTCCTATGAGGAACACATGGATGTGTGCTGGACGGGGTATTTATTTTGTCTTGTAGAAAGGAGAGGCGGTGCTGGGATGTACAAGAATTTGCAAACTTTGTGGTTCTCAACCTGAGTATTAAAGAAAACCATCCCAACTACAGTGGTCCTATTTCTTCAACAGTAACATGAAACACTACAGGATTTCTACAATTATATGTAGCTCCAGCAGTTGAAATTTTTATTAATTGCTAAAAAGCAAAATTATTATATTCACACCATGCACCTACTCTCATGCAATAGGAAAGGAAGTGGGGTCAGGATTTACGTGGAGACAGTGATGATGATACGCACGGACACAGAAGGGATGCATCTCTGCAAGTGTGAGTGTTAACTGACAGTTTGGTGAGGATGTTTTCCACCCAAACAATTTTAAATTTTTTAATCAAAATAATTTCTAGTTTAATATTTAGCTAAATTAATATGATAATATTAATAATGGCCATGTCAATACTAATAATAAATAACAGTTACTCATGTAATCAGCATGACAAAAATCCACTGGAGTAAATGCTGTTGGTATCATTCCTATTTTGCAGAGAAAAAAAAATCTTCCCTCTAAGGTATAAAGATGTTAGGTTGCTTACGTTGACAGAACATGTAGATCCAGAATTTGAACCTAGATCAACTTAACCACAAAGGGATCACTCTTTTGTAAATACATGAAATTCCAAATAATGATTGATTACCATAATAAAATAATTTCATAGGGCAAAGTGGAATAAAGTATGAACATCAGGCTTACATGGGAGTTAAGGCAAATGATTTGTACTTCTGATTCAGCTATTAACTAGCTGATTGACCCTTGTAATGAAACTAAACTTTCTGATCCTCGGTTTCTTCAGGGGTAGAATAAAAAATTTAGCTGCCTGCACGTTTCCCAAATATGTTTCTTAATATCTTTGGTCACAGGTTAGGGAGGTAGCATCTTTCTGTTAACCAGGGCCCATTTCATATTTGGCATTTCGTATACTGTTTCATTTAAAAAAAAAAAAAAAAAGACTCTTGTGTTGGTTAACAGTTTGGAAATCACCTTTTGATGTCCCACAGCTCTCTTAAATGTGTATCTTTTTATCAATAAAATTAGTTCCTTCAGTACCATTTGCTAAATTTGGCTTTTTTTAAACAAGAACCTGAAAGTTGTATTTTCAAGGAAGTGAAAAACCAAACTATTTGCTGAATTAAGTTTTTCCATTAAGATATCACAAAATTAATTTGAGTTGGGGAATAACTCACTAAAGAGCAAAGACTTTCAGTATATTTATTTTCTTAAGACATTTAATAAATTCTTTTCTATTTATGCATTCTTACAGTCTAGCTTAAACCTTTTCTGAAACATCTCATTGCATGAAGCACCTTTCCTCACAACAATGTATAAAAGCCTTAAATATTACCAGAATGATTTTAGGATGACAGGAATATAAAGTATATGTGTACAAATCTGTATATGAAATTATATACACTGCGAAGTAGCTAAGAGAAACCTATGGGTACCTATGAGTCTATATATATACTTCTTGATCCAAAACAACATGAAAGGACATGACGCCTAAGTCTGGGGAAGATGAGACTGTCAGTTGGCCAAGAATAGCAAGGAGGGAAAAGGGACCAAAGCCTGCAATTATGGCAGAAAAGCCAGAACTCACACAGCACCTACTCTAGGTCAGGAGTGCTGGAAGAGCTTCACAGAGACCAAGTCACTTAGGAGGTAGAGACTGAAACACAAAGAGTAACTTGGAACGGTCACAGAGCTGGGAGGAGACAGAGCTGGGGTGCCTCTAGGTTCTATGGCTCTGTGTCACGCAGCTATGAAGCGGGTGGGCTTTGTGAAATGCAAGCTGCTGGGAAAGCCAGGTGACTATGGCAAGACTTAAAGTGCTGAAAAATATCTGGAGACGTGACCAAGATCAGAGATAACCCACAAGGGCAGAAGAACGAGAGATGTAAATGCGCTGAAGGCAAATACTGAAACAGAGGGTAAAGAAAGGAAACGTAAGTATTCCAGGAAGAAGAACCTTGTTTTGGAAGCTAAAGAAATCAGGACAGGTCTGTAAAAAAAAAAAGTCTTACATCTGAGAAATTAAAGGAGGAACCATTAAAGGTGAGAGCTTGAATTGGGACTTTGGGGTTGACCTGTGGTAGACTTCTGGGAAACAGTAACAGGTAATTTTAAGTTAAAGAAACCAAACAAAAGGGACAATGACTGGATAATTCTTGCACCTTATTAATTTTATTTATCAATGTGGAAACTAAGGCAGAGTAGGGAGTTGAAGGGATTTGCTCTGAGGTTATTCCAGCTGGTTAGTGGCAATCAACCACTGTTTCCACTGTACTACCTGACTCACTTTCATCTTTAATGTTTATTTCAGATGTAATGTTTCTTAGAATTCTACCTACATGTCTGTTAATGAAGGAACATCTAAGTAGATTAGACGAGGTTAAAGCTATCTATGATAGCTTTTCATTAACTTTTTGTAATTCTAGAAGACACATATACCTGAACCTGTCCGAAATGCTTGATGAGAAAGAAGCACCTAGAAGTAACGGTCTTTGCCTTATGGAATGCCGTCTATTTTCAAATGGAGAGGCATGACCAGGAGGACAACTCGGCAAGGGTGGAACAAAATGTTGTTTGACGATTAGGCAAAAATATAACTAATAATGTTGATTCTACCACACAGAGGAGTAAGCTTACGAAACTAAGAACATTCTACTTTATTCTGTTTTCCACAGGAATTAGAGAACGGAGATCTGTGGTAGACTCCCATTAGCATTATGTGGTTTCCACAAAACCCTACGTTCTCAAGTCTGAAGATATTTAAAGATAATTATGGGAGAAGATGAGGGAAACTTTCCCAGTAGTTAAAAAGGGATAGTCATGGACTGGACAAACATCACGCCTCTCAGGTCATTACCTCTGTCCTGTTGCCAAACATGATGTAAGAAGCAGAAGAGAGCTACAGGTCAAGGGCAAAATAAGAAGTACATTAGGGGATTACTTTATTTAAAGGTTAGTGGGGAAAACTGAGTTAATGCGCGATCTACAGGAGTCACAAAAGTAGATAAATTCAAATCGACTGAGAAAGAATCACCGTTAGAAGGTATTAAATGCATATAAATTTATTTCTTTAAGCCAGGTACATTTAGCAGAGGGATGAATTAAATTCTAATAAAGCCAGTAGAAATTAAATCGCAAAGGTAACACTAACACGCTGCAGAAGTACAATCACTGGTGCTCTCTCCAGTTGTTCAGAAGGAAGCAGATGACGGAGCAATGAAAGGCAATGGGACAGGCTGGAGAGAAGCCTCCCGGGTGTGGAGCAGACCACAGTTCTGGATCTAGGTCACCACCAACCAGCTCACAGTGACTTCCTGGCCTGGGAGACCAAAGGCTTGAGGGTCTCTAAGTCTCCTCCCAAAGTAAAATCAGATGAGTATTCATAGCGGGAAAATATTCTCAGAAAATAAAACTCAAACATTCTTTACAAGTCCAGAATTTAATACAAGGGATTTATAGGACCAATTATCAGATATACGGTCAAATCATTAACCTTCAAAAACAAAAAACAGAGAAATAATGAAGCTGTTCATTAAATTAAGCTATTAGTAAGATAAAACTATTATTACACCCCCCCTAAACACAGTGAAACGTGACCAACATCCAAAAAAATATCAAGAGCTATGTGAAATGCAGGAATACTTTACTTAAAATTCTTAAGTCCATTCCCTTTTCTCTGTGCTTTTTTCTATAACCACAATAAAATTATTCCAATTAAAAAGCAGTCAGGTCATTTATTATTGATATGAGAAGATTGTTAAAAAGTGCAGATTTAAAGAAGAAAAATGTTTTGTGAAACAGACCTTTATTAAAAAAAACGAAACATGGAGGGGGAGTAGAAGCTTTATCTGTGACAATACAGATATGTTAATGACAGAAATCACTCTGGTATGACGTACTCACCACATGCACAAAGGGAAAAAAAACAACTCGTGGTTCTGAAGTGTTCAGGAAACCATCACACGGTGAGAAGTTAAATTACACAGTAACAGAAGTTGGGGTTATCTCTTGGTTTGACACAAGAGTTGTTTTTAAAGGCTGGCAGAGGAAACCAGATTAGGCCAATCAAGTATCTAATTAAGATTTTCACTTTGAAGTCATGGAACATATAGTCTGAATAAGAAATATACTCATAGAATGAAAATCAAAAGGGGCTTTGAGATCATAGAGAATAATCTCTTCATGAATTATGGGAAGAAATTGTCAACACTGGCACAATTTCTCAGGGTTCCTGATACATAGCTGCCCTATACTCTTTCTCTAGACAATAGTTTCACTAGTGCTATTATTTTCACCTTCCTTTTCCTGTTAAAGTCATAAAAAAGGTATTCTTTTAGTTAAGTAATAATAAGAGGATCCTAACGAAAACAATCACACTTTTACTTGGAACCAAAAAAAACGTCAAGTAACTCATACCTGCGTCAGATGGAAGGTAGAATTCAGGGGCTAAGGAAGCGCAGCAAACAAAATTAGACAATTCTCTGAATTGAAATTTTGAATTTTCTATCATAAAGTATTTTAATGATTTCTGATTTGCACCAAGAAGGCAAACATGGAGTAAGTGCTGATTAAATTGGCAGATCTTTGACATTTCTTACCAAGAATGATTGAAATGCAATGAATATCATTATTTAGAGTAGGCTACTACTTAAGGAGAAATATTATTTAAGTTTACTAAATATAAACATATAAACCCATCCATTCTACATAAGGCTTGGGTATATATATGTGTATATATATCAATTTTTATGGTAATAAATATTTTTGCTCACTGAGCTTCTATTACATACCAGCTATGTGTGAAAGATTTTCAAATGTTATCTCAAGTCTTACAACATTATAAGATAGAAATTATTATTATTGTTTTTTTTTTTTGAGAAGGAGCCTCAAATTGTCACCCTCGGTAGAGTGCCGTAGCATCACAGCTCACAGCAACCTCCAATTCCTGGGTTCCAGCGAGTCTCTTGCCTCCGCCTCCCAAGTAGCTGGGACTACAGGCACCCGCCACAACGCCCGGCCATTTTTCTTTTTGGTTGCAGCCGTCATTGTTGTTTGGCAGGTCTGGGCTGGATTCGAACCCGCCAGCTCAGGTGTACATGTCTGGCACCTTAGCCCGTTGAGCCACAGGTGCCGAGCCATAAGATAGAAATTATTACAACCACTTGCACAATTAGAAAATGATAAGGGTGTGTTAGATAATTTGACAGCAAGATTATATCTATGTCTGTTTAATTCTAAAGCCGATGATCTTTTCTTTGGGTGGTAGAGCCTTCCCACTCCAACATTCCCAGTACATACAGAATGTAGGAAGTGACATGCTAAAATCTAGAAACACATCCATGCTGCTGTCTTACTTTATATGCAAATGTTCAGTTTTTATTTGTCAGTCACGGAGTGAACACTTAATAGCGTTAGCCCTTAAGCCTTGATTAATTAAACAAAGAATCGAAATCAACTCCAAAAAACTTACCTTTACATTTTTAAATGTTATTTAAAATCATGATCTTATTGCCTCTTAAAATAATGCATTCTTTTTGACACCTATCATCACAGTGTCTCCTACTGATTTCTATTGGACTATTGGGACTGCGCTCCCTTGTCTACTGGAACATCTGGCATTTCTCAGAATTCTTTGATTAATCAAAATGCATGCTTTGCTAAAACCCTTCCTCTTTCCCTCTGCCATTCTAAACTGCTCGATTACCTGTAGTGAGTCAACCCTCAAGCCTCTTACAGTCTCTCCTCAAAAAGGTCATGTCTGTTTCCATCATCATTTTATCACTGGCCCCTTCCTGGGGATGAGCATTTCTCCTTACACTTACAGAGACATCACTAAATCCAGCTGAAAGCCCTCCAGGTGCTAAGGGGCCCCCAGACATCCTCCACGTGAATGGAAATGTTCCCATTGCCTCTCATAATTCCTCAGATTCATCTCAACCACACATAAATTGCCTCTAACAAATCTTTTCCTCATCCTAATACTGGCATTCCCCCTCAGCCTCAGGTATTTATTTCTGTGACTCCAGGCTCGCTCCCAATGGTTCTTTTTGTCTACACCTAATCCTATTTGCCACAAGGACTGTGTGTTTTGACCTCATCAATCTTACAAGTCCCTTCTTCATACTCAATCCTCCACAATTTTCTCCCCCCCCCTTTTTTTTTTATTAAATCATAGCTGTGTACATTAATGCAATCATGGAGTACAATGAACTGGTTTCATATACAATCTGAAATATTTTCATCAAACTGGTTAACATAGTCTTCACGGCATTTTCTTAGTTATTGTGTTAAGACATTTATATTCTGCATTTAGTAAGTTTCTTCCCTTTCTTGACATATCTCTAAGACAATTACCCACTCCCTCCAGTTCATCTCACTCTCACCAAAGAAACAAAGGAGGTGTCCAGGACATCATAGATACCCTTATAGATAATCTCCCTACCAGGGGAGCTATTTAGAGAAAAGGGTTACAGAACTGGACCTAGATTTCATCCTAAATGTCACTACTTTTGGGGAAAGGTTTGCCACCTTTGGACACCCTCCCAAGGAAAATATCACTTGGCTCAAGAAGTTCAACTCAACATGAGAGTGAGTCATATATTCACTACTGAAACCATTTACATTGTTCCTACACTTCATTTGGTGATCAATTACAAGAGAGTCAGGGTGCTGTACTCCAAAACTGCATCACTCAAGATATGATCCTGGCTGCAGAAGATGGGTACAGTGGTCAGAAGAAACTGCTACCTCTTTGTCCCCAGCAATCTATCTGATGTCTCTGTCATAATCAGGAAGGTTCAAGAAGCAAAGGAATTAACTTGTCTCATCACTGTTATTGTGCTGACTTCACTATTGTGCTAAGAGCAAGTAGGTGCCATTGAATGGATGTGCCTAGCAAAGTTCCTATTTCAGGGAAAATGCCCAATAAATGAAAACTTTGTAAACATTGGAATCATCATAATGTGTCAATCTATGTTATTTGTCCCACACGTTCTTCTTGCAAGTATAGATTATAAAACTAGCATTTTTGTTCTGCTACAGTTTTTGACATCTGGCCTCTTATAATCACAATCCTGAATTTCTAATGTTTTACTCTATTATTTTCTGAAAAATCACTCATGTCTACTCCAAATGCAAATATACTCAAAATTTGCACATAAAATATTATTTATATGATGATCATCCTCACCTAAATAGTGCAGATAATTATAATCTGCAATGGTGATAAACCATTTATAGTGATCTGCAAATGATAGGACAATGATTAAAGTACCCAAAGTTATCTGTACAGTGGGCCAGTATTAAGAACATGTGGTCATGTCTGGTGGTGACAAGCAGAGGTGGAAACTTGAGGCCTTGAAGGCATAGGACTACAGCGTTTCCCAATGGCTACCCATAAAGTCACTGTACATAGGGAAAGTGGTAAATCGTAGCTAAAGGTACCTTTATTTACAAATTATTGATTACAAAATATTCTCTACATGTTGGCCACCTCCTTGTAAAATTGTATAATGAATATTTTATAGATAGAAGTACATTTAGCAATAATTTCCCATTTTCCCTTTGTATGGTGACTTTATGGGTGACCTTTGGGCCACCTTGTAGAATAACTTAATACCTTGGTTCATCTGGGACAGTCCCGGAGTAAATGTGTAGCTGTAGTATAATTATCATAGCATCATAGCACCTCTGTTTACTTTCAAAAGTGTATTGGTTTGCAGGGTGTAGTACAAGGTCATCCAAGTGAGTACCTATAATCAACAGGTGAGTTCTGCTTGAGACTCAAGAATTGGCTCTTTTGGTAAAGAGCTAAAACTAATAGCTATGGGTCAATAGGGAGCTGGCAAAAATCTGTGGTATGGAGTGAGAACCATGAATACAGAATAAGTAAGTATACACCTGAAATAAGGGGTGACAGATTGTCAGAATAAAACCACTTTCCCTATATGCCATTTTTAAAAAGCTACTTATATATATATTAATGTCTAACCTATTCTTATAAATTACAACAGTGCTCATGAGGAATCCTATCAAAATCAAAATAAAGCAAGATTTGATAACAGTTTGACTATCAGCTCCCCACATGAAAATAGGTAAGATTTGGCCTGGACCATGCCACATGTGGCTATTTACTCTTAAGTTATCACTTGGGGCTATGCTGTGCCTTTCTCTATTTACTTCAATGAAACCGAAAAAAAGATGGAAAGCAGTCTTAATCTTTCCTTACAAAATGCAATTTGTGTAAAAGTATTTCTAAAACCTCTCAACTTTTAAGGTGATAGATTAAAATGTAATTAACATTTTCTTGATAGTGAAAAAAATCAAATCAAATGAACTTAAATATTCATTAAGCTCCTAATACAGGCAGACGTTGGGACAGATGCTGAGGCTACTTTTAACAAGTTTTAGAGACACTGATTTTCCTCAAGGAACTTGCAGTATAGTTGGGAAAGACAAGATACTACATAATAAACATTAAATTAAATGGACCTAAGTAATAAAATGCTCTAAGAACTAGGGGAAGAGAAAAATCTTGCTATTTGAGGGGTCAAGGAAATCTTTCTAGAGGATATAGGACTTTAGCCTGTATTGAGAAATTTACAGACTTCACATTAGTAGGGGAAACAAAAAATAAAAACAGAAGGCATATTACAGGTAAATGGAATTTCTCTGATGTATCTCAAGATAGAGAAACAAAAATAATCAAGGTTCAGTAAGATACCAATATAATTGATTTTCTCTCTGGAAAAAAATAGGGTTATGGCAGGGATTGATGGAAGTCATGGTTGGATAGGGAGGTTAACAACCTGTAGAAGAGATATTAATGAATTTAGATTTTCTATTAGAATATAGGCTGTGAAATTTATAGCAAATACCCAGATATAACAATAAATTGAATATGATAAAAGTTTATTTTTTCAAAGATAAGCAACTTGGGCTAGGAGGGTTCCTACATAGAATGGGGACCCAAGTGTGGTTCTACCTAGTTGCTCTGCCATATTCAACATGTAACCTCAGTTTCCTGGCTCAGAAAGCACTTTCAGCTCCTGCCATCCTAAGTGTATTGGCAAGAAGGGAACAGGGCAACAAGGAGGAGATTATATATCCTTTTATTTGCACAATCTGGAGTGGCACACGTCACTTTTGTTCATACCCCATTGACCAATATTGAGTCAATATTTAGTCACTCAGCCATACATAGCAACAAAGAAGGGAAGTAAGAAATTTAGCCTTCAGCTGAGCGGCCTTGTGAACCATTTAGGAAAGGTAAAAAGGGGAAACAAATTCAACTCAGTCCTATGAAACAGTGTATTAAGATGTCCCCTAATGAAAACTATCAAAATCCTTCATCCTCTTTAACGCTATCTGACATTCCAAAATCAAATGAATACCGTGATTAAACATTCATCAAAGCAACTTTAGGGAAAAAATGAATCTGAAAGTTTCATGTTATAAAAGTTAGTATTGCTACCAATATAATCAATGCATCTCCTTTCTTAATCCAAGTTGTTCTGTGATGTTGTATTAAAGATAGACTAGAAAGTTGATCACTTTCTGTATCAAATCCATTGTGTTGCTTTGCTCCTGCCCATTCTTGATCCAATATCCCATTGTCAACCCTTCCGGAATACCTTGTGTATTATGATACACTTACACTAGGACCTTGCTCCATACTGTTTTAGGGACTTGTGAGGGACAGATGCTCACAAATGCCTTCTGAGCAATGGAATGATAATAAAAACAATACCTTAATGAAACACAGTAGCTTTGTACAAAATCACTTGGGAATGTAAAACAAAGTAGGCAGATGGGGACAGACCAGAAGAATTAGATATAGAATATGGTTTTTGCCAAATGGAAATAATAAAGAGTGCACGTTGTAGAGGTATGGGCTTACAGTTCTGGGAAGGCAAAAGTAGTTATATTAGAAAAAAGAAGGCAAATAAGGGCCAAAGACTTCGAGTGGCTGTAATTTTATGTCCATGGACCCAGTGATCAAAGACGCAGAACCTGATACCACAGATTCAATTTAAACAGAAATAAATAGGTAGAGAATAGACTCGGCTATGCTGGTTAACTATGATATGAGCAGTGAAAAGCATGGAAGACTCTGACTCTGACTCTGACTCTGGGCTATGAATGTGGACTAAGGAAAGAAACGAGGACAGTGTGCTGACTGAGAGCTTGAGGCCCAGAATCAGTCACCTGCACTTAATTCTAGGCTGCAGGATTCACTAAGGCTGTAATCATAAATGAGTTTCTTGCCAAGCTTCAGCTTCTTCATCTAAAACTGCACTGTCTAGTATGGTGGCTACTAGCTGCATGTGATTATGAAGCACCTGAAATATGGTGAGTGAGACTGAATGAGTCTTAAGTATGAAATACACATCAAAACTCAAAGACTAAGTAAAAGGAAAACGCAAAATCATTTATTAACAATGGTACGCTGATTACCTGTTGAGATGATAATGTTTTGGATATGTGAAATTAAGTAAGCTACATTATTAAAATTAATTTCACCTGTTTCTTGTACAAATTTCAAATGGCTCTTCAGAAATTTTCAATTATGTATGTGGCTCGTACTATATTTATTTCTACCAGACAGAGCTGTTCTCTAACATGGGAAATAACAATACTACCTACCTCGCTGGGTTGCTCAGCAGACTGCGTGAAACCTTTAGTACATTGTTAGCATATAGGAAGAGTCCAGAGAATGCTAACCACCACTCTTCAGGACTGGAGTTAGAAGAGAAGGGCTAAACTAGGGGCCTCTTTCTGGGGTGAGATAAGAGCTGATGGCTGGCGAACCTTCTGGGGTGAGACAGGGCTGATGGCTGTGCACTGCAGCATCAGGCAGGAATCTGAGTCATCAGCAGTTCGTCAGAAATGAAAGGAGGAGCAGGAGGCAGAAGATCAGAAGCCATGCCAAGTTGAGCCAAGACGGAGGGCCCAAAATGTATTTTGAAATGGTAGCCAAATACCATCGTGAAATTTTCTTTGGTGCTGTGCCAAAATCCATTGTTTAAATTGTTTTCTTTCATCATTCAAATACAGTGTACAATGTATGAAATAATTTAGGACTTGCATACCAGTTGTCTTCTAACTAGGAATAAAGTATGATATCAGGCAGCAATGTGCATGGTAAATAATGAGATTTTCTTATTTTGAATCAATGTTTTACAACAGATACCATTTGATGGGCATTTCAGAGAAAGAGGAGCAAGGAAGAAGAGGAAAATCATTGAGCTCATCCTTTGCTAGAGGGCCAACAGGAACTGAGGTACTATGTAAGCTGGTTGACTTTTCATTGAGAGGTATTAGAAGGATTTCAGGTTTGAAAATGATTCCAATATCACTAACACTTACGGCTACTTCAAAGCTAAAATTCCAAAGCTTAACTTCAGAAGCAAGGTCATGAGGAGGAAAGAAAAAGAAAATAAAAACTATGTATTCACGTTTAAAACATTAACAGGCCCTTTAACATATTTTAAATTTTACTTTACCTTACTATGCACAGCATGTATAGCTTTTCTGCAAGTCGCATGATGTTAAGGAAATAATTAGAAGGATTATAAACATGGGTATCAATTAGATGATTAGTTGAGAACATCAAGGAAATTTCCTATTGAAGCACATTTTAATCAATCGTCTATGGGCTACCCTCCCTGCCTCACAAGACACTGGCCTCTGGAACCAGACAGCCTGGATTTTAATAATAACAACACGAGACCTCTAGACTGGGAATTTACCATGTCCACGACACAGGGAAAGCTCTCCAAATCTTTCCATGCTTCAACTTTCTCATATATAAAATGTATAACCACAGAATATCTAACTCCCAGAGTTATTACTGAGTTCATTCATTATAAAAAACAAAACCAGAAATATTAGCTACTATCTAAAAACAATTTATATTTCTTTAAAGGGTATAAGAGAATAAAAGTATACGTAAGGCCAATCAATATTGTTTTGACATTTGATCCTTTAAC
This sequence comes from Perodicticus potto, assembly GCA_963574655.1. Taxonomy (NCBI): domain Eukaryota; kingdom Metazoa; phylum Chordata; class Mammalia; order Primates; family Lorisidae; genus Perodicticus; species Perodicticus potto. The sequence continues at coordinate 22,157 of CAUYRH010090141.1, forward strand.
CCACAATTTCTTCTTTTTTCCAACTGAATTGATACTTGTCTAGTGTTTTCTTATTCAAAGACCTATTGACGTATCTTGAAATAGACTAAAAAATTGTTATAAAGAAAACCCGCGGTTTCTAGAAATCCTGCAAGGCTCCAACAAAGAGGTACACACCAAAATATTGCCAAAGGGTTTAGGGCTGCCAGCGGGAGTGGGGGAAAAATATCACTGGAAATCCCTGTAACATTTTTCTGATTGAAATGTCAGAAAGTAATCTACAGTTGCATATCATGTGGAAATGTGAAAACCAGATAATGCACTCTGTTGGTAGCTGCATGAACTGTTATAAGAACAGTTCAATCACCTAATTTTAAAATGAAAATACTTTTGTGTCAAAGTGATTCTTAGCCCCATCAAATACAAGGAATTATCACTTTGAACAAATCCCGCCAATAAGCAGAAGGTGCCAAAAACTTGTATATACCTTTTAAGAAAAGAAAAAAAGCATTAAAATTGTAATAGTCAATATATACCAATAACAAGAGATGAATACAAGTCATGTTTGACTTCTGCAATTACAAGAGATGCTCAAAGTGGTTACCATCAGTGTGCAGACACTCAAGATTACAGTGAACTACTGCTTGAGCAGCCATGACCCAAGTGTCCACTTATACCTCTGGGAGTGCCATTTCATAGCACCATGCATCGCAAACTTACTAGGGATGCATCCAATGCCTAGGAGTTTTGGAGGTTCTGTTGCAAACTCAGGCTTTCACTGTTGCTGTACTCCTACAACGTTCCCAAATTTCAAATGTCGCTTCAAAATGGTCTTGCACTCCTCAAATGACATCCGTGCTTTGGCCATTTTCTTTGATTGTCCTGCCTGTCATACAGTATTTCATTATATATATACAAGACAGGCGTGACACTGACACCACTGTAGAGCGACCAGGAAGCTGGGGTCTAAAGAGGTGAAAGATCTCGCCTACTGGTACACAGGTAAAAAGTGGATAACATAAAATGATAATATAAGATCTACAAGTTTGACCTGCACACAACACTGGATAGGGCAAAAATAAAGTTCTCATTGCACTGCTGTTAGGCACAGAAGTGATTACATCACATTTCCTCTTCTTACCCCTGCTCACTCTAGTCACCTTTATTGTTTTTTTTTTTTTTCCTTTAAGATAAACTAGCTGGACCAGAAGTTTTGGGTATAATCTGAGAATGCAGAACAGGTTAAAGACCAAAGATTCTATAACTGGCTCACTGCCACGATGCCCTTACTAAACTAAGCTAACCAGTCACAAATTACTGTGTTAATAACTAAAACCTTCTCATATGTTTTTAACATTTCCTTAATTCAGATGTGCAAGTCAGATGCCTATTTTATATCAATAATGTATACAATTTATTTTGTAAATTTTACCTAGCTTTGATATATTTAATAAATATTACTGGCTTGTCTCTTAAAAGCAAGTAGTAGTAAACATTAAGCTAAGGTCTACCTTTGAAGGAATTGGCCTTTAATGTTTAAAATATGAGGAAGAATTTCAAATAAATAATTTCTGTTCCATGTTTATGATTATCTAATAATCTTTTATTCCTATAATAGCCAAAACCTACACAAATTTTACCTTTTAAAAACTACATGAAAAACATAAGTAACTAGGATTTTAAAAAGGATACTGATTATCTACAAATTTCTGTGAACAAAGGTGAGTTCTTAAAATTAGAACAAGACTATGATGTTTTCAAAGAAAGAATTAGATTGTTAATGAAGACCAAAGCAAAAATGTATATAACTTTGAGAAAACAAAAAAAGATCTGACAGATCCTTTATCGGAAATCCAAACACATGGCTTCATATGTCACTTCGAAAATATTCTCCGTCATAAGTGTAAAGGATCTATGACTCTGATGGCAGTTAAAAGTACAACTAGATGTATCAAATGTACACCACCAGATGGCATCTTAAATCAGACAGCTCATTTAGAGATCATGAGAGCTAACTGTGTTTCTGAAATGGAATCAGGTTCATGAATTCCAAATAGGCTGTTTACCATAAAAATGCTTGACACAAAGCATAAAATCCAAAGAAAATCAACAATAATACTATCTTGAATATAGCAAAAATATGTAAATCTGAAAAGGATGGAAGTATAAATAAAACGGTGATCTTGACATAAATTTATAGGACGATAAATAATTCATTACAAGTAGCGTCATAAAAGAAAAAGAAGAGTTGGTTAATTATTTTAGGCTTCCTTCATTTTTATCTATAATTTTGCTCTTTCTTAATCCTCATTTCACTCCTGCACGGAGCATTGCTTATTGTAAACAAAAAGAAAGTTCAAAAGCAGAAAGAACTTTATAAAATTAAAAGCAAAGAATTTAAAAAAATGAAAAGTAAAAACATGTCAAGCTTTGTCCCCTGGATGTAGTTTGTTGGTTTTTTTCTACCACTATATAATCAGTACCTCCTATTTTTACAAAAGACACTTTGCTATAAATGTTATTTTCACATGACCAAAGTAACATAAAATGAAATTTGTTGTTTGTCCTCCTCTTCTTTTTTTTTTTAATAAAATCTTGAAACTTTATTTTTCTTTTTTTTTTTCTTTTTGTAGAGACAGAGTCTCCCTTTATCAGAATGCCGTGGCGTCACACAGCTCACAGCAACCTCCAACTCCTGGGCTTAGGCGATCCTCTTGCCTCAGCCTCCTGGGACTACAGGCACCCGCCACAACGCCCGGCTATTTTTCTGTTTTGCAGTTCAGCCAAGGCTGGCTTTGAACTCGCCACCTTCAGTATATGGGGCCGGCACCCTACTCGATAAGCCACAGGCGCCACCCTCTCCTCTTCTTAAATATGAATTTGTGTGTGTGTATAAATCTTTGTATATATGTATATACAGTTTGCTACATAGACCTTTGGGGATTTAACATGAGGAAAAAAACACTGGACTTGGTTGAAGGACTCACTCAACAGGTCCCAGGAGGCAAATGTTCATTCAAGGACGCTGCTAGTAAGTAAGACAAAATACAGGAAGACAAGCTATTTGACCCCAAAAACAAACACAGAGTCAATCTTGAGAAAGACTCAGGCTTTCTTTTAGGTAACATATTTTCACATGAGCAAGATGTGTACATAAAAGCATTTAGTTAATATTTTAAAATATCATATTTTGAATACCATAGCCATTTTAAGTAGTTGTAAAGCAGCTGCCTCAAAATTTAATAGTATTTTTCCTTTACTATCCCACAGATTAAACCACAGACTCTTCTGATAGATTTGTATATTTATCCAGTATCTCATCTGTCTAAAATCCTCCACTAAGACGACAGAAATCAATAAATTCAGGAAAATTAACTAATTCAGAAAACAAAACAGAATAAAAAGATAAATGCTATTTAAATGATTATACCGACACACAGGAAAAAACACACACATATAAGTAAAGACACACTCTGCTCTAGAGGCTCCCATGTACAATAGGACCTCTGTAAGCTGACCACTCAAGGGACTGCAACAACCTGGTCAGCGTTCAGAGGTGGTCAATGCAGTGAACTTCCACTGAGTACATGTGATGTATGTCTAGTCTATGAAAATCAGGCCAGGTGAAGGAGGTGCTCAACTATGAAGGCCACTATATTATTATTATGATTTACCATGTACAAATAGCAGTTCATTTACATTAAAATTATTTTGAAACAGAAGAATATCTACAAAACCATAACATAAGATCCATGTCTTCGTATGTTTCACATTTAACAATAACAAGATAAAGCAAAAAAATTATTCTGTCTCTGTCTGCTCTCTCCTTCCCCCAGAAGGGTGAAGGGAGGAGGAGGGAGGGGGTGAGGGAAAGAAAACAAAAAAAAAAGGAAAGAAAATAGTGACTAATTCTCACATAAATTGGATTCAATTTTGACCAACGTACATTGCTTAAACATTAATTTTTAATTCAACTTGTTAATATGTTGTTTAGGATATTGCATCCTCACTTATAAGTGAAATATGTCTGTAATTTCCCTTTATAACAATGTATTTTCTCTAATTTCAGTATCAGGTGTATCCAGATCAAGTAGAATGATTTTGAAATATTTCTTCTTTTTCTATTGTCTATACGATTTGGCGTGATCTGTTTTTTGAAACTCTCCTTTACTTTTATTTATATTATATTAGATGTCTATTTTTTGAGACTTTGGAAAAAAAATAAGAAGTTAACTGATGACTTCATACTGAGCCTCAGAGTCAAAGCACTCTATAATTTCTTATTTGACAATGTGAACATTACTTTCTTGGCATCATTATTACTAATTCTGCTTAATATTTCAATGCAGTAATCATCTGTTCTCTTTTCTGAATGTATTTATCTTCATTCATTCTTTACGTGGTTTTTGTTTATAGTCCTTATCTTAAACATTGTTATTGTTATTAAATTTTAAGCCTTTTAATTTCTGTGAAGGCAAAAAGTGGAAACCTAATTAATACATGTATATGTAAAAATTAAAAAAATTAAAAAAATTATTCTGGACAATTATTCCCAGTTTTAATGACTTCATGGATCTTAACTTCTGTTCCCAAATAAAATGGAAACAGACACCCAAGCTAAACTACCTGGATTTTAACTCCAGTTCTGGTACTTTCTAGCTGGTAACCTTAGTTAAGATATGAAATTTCACTAAGATTTGTTTCCTCATTTGTAAAATGGAGCTGATAACAGTACTTCCTTCGTAGGTTTGTGTGAACACTAAGAGCTAAAAAGTACACTGTATATAATAATGAACGGCAAAAAACAACTTAGCAAATGTTGGCCTTACAACAACAGAACTCATGAATTTGTCCCCCCAAATCTATGAAAATTACTATCTCTTGTTACCATAGTTTCCTATATAAAAAGAAAGCATTTTCAATAAAATGAAAATGTCAATTTCACTCTGGACCTCTGAAAACTTTGTCATGACCACAATATCAGTCTGTGACCAGTGCCTGAGAGTGTCCATTACTGGCATAGATGTCACAGGCTTAGAAGGAGAATAAGACTGATGGAAGCGAGCAATTATTAGGAATGCTTCAGTGAGAAACTGGAGCACGAGAAGAGAGTGCAAACATGGGTATGATCTGGAAGACAAAGGGAAACATTTGCAATTTTTTCTTTCTGGTCACTGAGAAGATGCTCTTCCTCATCTGGAGGCCTTTGAGTGTTACTTGAAACACCATTTCTCTTAAAGCCATGACAGTACTGATTTTAATATATTTTAACCTTTTTCAAAAGAATCAGAGTATTAATATCAAAAGCAATCATTTTCAAATATTAAGATAAATAGTTTGGGAGTGCTTACCTTTCTCTGCAAACAACTACAGGCATTGCCTTGCTGAAGGTGCTTAAACACTTCACTATTTGTGAAAAGTACCAACTCATGAGAAAGTGTAAAAAGGATATGAACACTCTGCCTTAAGTAAAATAACTGCTCAAGTAATTGTGATGTAATTGTAATAACTGCCAAATGTTTGTGGTAAATGGTGGTACATGTTTATTGATGTTAATGGATTTATGCTGAGTTGTACACACAAATACTGAATTATAATGGCTCAGCTATTCTTAAAAGAATAGTCTTCATTACCATCCAACTCATTTAAAGATGTTTTTGATCCCCAGTGTTCCTTTTTTTTCCTTTATAAACTGTCCTAGTAGTAGCCTTCTACAGTAAGCTCCCAAAGAGCTCATAAAGAAAAACACTATGAATTTTTTTCTGGCAACAATTATACACATAAACTTTATGCCCCAAATAGACTAAGTATTGTTGTTTTGTGTTGCCCCTTGTGTTACTGTAATATATTTTTATTTCAAATGTAATAAATTACAGTCAATAGATAAAATAATGTATTCCTTCTATTTCTTAATGCTGAAGCTTTAGCGTCAACATTCTTCACATGTTGTCTTCAGTAATGAGTAAGAACAAATTCTACCAAATGAACAGAAAGCACACGACTTCAAACATGTAAGATGGAGGTAGAATAGTGTGTATGACATAGTAAAATAGCTAAGCATGAGTATGTAGATGGGCGCCTGACTAAAGCAAGGTCGGTCTTCAGCATACCAGCTATGATACCTCTTTTAAGTTCTTAACTCGTCAGTGTGGTACGGGAACAAGAGCATCATCATTTGAGATCTTCAAATTCTCAGTCCCTACTCCACACCTACTAAATCAGACACTCTGGAGGTGGGACTTAGCCACCCACATCTTATGAAGCCCTCCAGGTGACTCAGATCCATGCTCAAGGTTAGAAACATAGACTTCAACTTTCTGAGTCTCCCTTTTCTTGTTTGTAAAACGGGTTTGTAAGAGTGACATCACAAGAAGAACAATGTGAACAGATCAGGGAAAATGACTTGGACTCTCATGCAGTTACCTTTTGTCATCTCTGTTTTTTATTTAATCAAGGGCCCAGGCTTGCCTGGTGACTCACGCCTGTAATATTAGCACTATGGGAGGCTGAGGCAGGAGGATCACTTGAGCTTATCAGTTGGAGACCAGATCGATTGATTATTGATTATAATTTATTATATTTGAAATAAAAATATATTACAGTAACACAAAGGGGCAACACAACACAACGATGCTTAGTCTATTTGGGGCATAAAGTTTATGTGTATAATTGTTGGCAGGAAAAAGGAGCAAGACCCCCTTCTCTACTAAAAACAGATAAATTAGCCAGGCATTGTGGTGGGTGCCCATAGTTCCAGCTGCAAGCAATCCTCATGCCTCTTTGTGCTTTTCATTCTGAATTCAGGCAATTGATTGGAAGCTGGAGTAGAAGAATTGCTTAAACCCAGGAGTTTGAGGTTGCTGTGAACTAGGCCGATGCCATGGAATTCTAGCCTGGGTGACAGAGCAGAGACTCTGCCTAAATACATAAATAAGTAAATGAATGAATAAATAAATAATTCGTCAAATCAATAACCAGAATTCAGAATGAAAAGCACAACAAGGCATGAGGATTGCTTGTGCCTAGGCATTTGTGAACAAGGCTGAGGCCACAGCACTCTAGCATGGACAACAGAGTAAGATGCTGTCTTAAAAAAAGAAAAGGCGGCACTTATAGCTCAGTGGGTAGGGTGCCAGCCACAGACACTGAGTCTGGCAGGTTTGAACCCAGCCCGGGCCTGCTAAACAACAATGACAACTGTAACAAAAAAACAGCCAGACGTTGTGGTGGACACCTGTAGTCCCAGCTACTGGCGAGGCTGAGGCAGGAGAATCACACGAGCCCAAGAGTTTGAGGTTGCTATGAGCTGTGATGCTGTTGCACTCTACTGAAGGCAACATAATAAGACTCCGTCTCAAAAAAAAAATCAAGGGCCCAAATTAGGGAGTATAAGGGCATCAAAATAATGTGCTGCTGCCACAGGCTGGGTCTGAAATGTGCTGACTTGCCAGCAGTGGGCCAGATACCAGAACAGGCCTATGGCTGCAGGGCAAGCCTAAGGATTTAATTTGGCCACTGAAATCACAAGTGGGCAAAATGCCCCTGAAGTAACATTTTACCCCCTTATAAACTGAAGCCATGCTGCTTCACAGTGACAAATGATAGTACGAGGAGAATAAACACTGATCTTTCAGGCCCCAGAAGACACTGGCTTCCTAACCCCACTTAGCTCTCCCCAGAGTGCAGGCAGAGGGAGTTCTCCTAATTGACGTCAGCTGCTGTAAGGGAAGGAATGCCATGACCTTAAACTTGGCCACCGGTCCACTCTCACATCCAGGAACAAAGCCAGAGGGTTCTCCTGGCAACTGCCTGTCATGCTAAATGGCAGGCCCAGCCACTGAGGGAATCCTTTGCTGCCCCTGGGACAAATCCCCCACTGCAGGAAACAGACAAACCAGAGAGATTAGCAGTTTGCCCAGCTAATGCTGACCTCTCCCAGCCCAGAGAGCAGAAAATGAGTTCTAAATCACTCTATTCAAAAACCTAAGCTCCTGGTCTGCTTTTGTTTTACAAACGAGCAGAATGTTCTCTGGTAAATCAAAGGGAAAACAGGAAAATATGAGAGAATTCACGGAGAAAAGTAGTCAATTGCATCCCTGAGTAAACCATCTCACTCTAAAGAAGTCTTTAGGAGATACTGATTTTTTTTAAACACAAACTAATCAGATGTTTAAAATCAAGTTTAAAAATCCTTTTTTTAAAGGCCTTGTATGTAAATTGGATTTAATCCCTGTACCCTGACGAAGTCACCACCAGCATCAGAGCTCCCTCGGACAAATATGAAAGCTTCTTATCAACAAATCCCTCCCAACTCCGCCCTCCTCATCTAGGATGCCAGTCTAGCCACACACTTGATTATGTAACTTCCCTATGCAAAGATCCCCTCAACCCTCCACTGTGTACAGAACGGGATCACAATGCTAAGTGTTGCCTATGAGGGGCAAGTATCTGAAGCTGACCTTCCAACCTCACTCTCACTCCTCCACCCCACTTCTCATGTCCTTCTAAACCAGTGGTTCTCAACCTGTGGGTTGAGACCCCTTTGTAACAATGAAAATACATCCTGCATATCAGATATTTACATTACAATTCATAACAGTAGTAAAATTACAGGTTTGAAGTAGTAACAAAAATAATTCTATAGTTGGGGGTCACCACAACATGAGGAACTGTATTAAAGGGTTGCAGCATTAGGAAGGTTGAGAAAAACTGTTCTAAACTCTCTTTCTCACAGCAAACCTCAAAGAACATGCCTTGATACTTTACAAAAAAATAAGTGTCTTCAATATGCTGTTATCTCTGCAAAAAACACCCTTACCCAGCTTTTACATGTAGTAAAATGTTACTCATCTTACATGATCCAATTCAATTACTATGTACTCTGTCAAAGACTTTCTTGGTTCTCTACATTCCTTTTGTTGAGTTCCCACACACCAGTTTTAGGCACCCCTCCCCCCAATAACTGTTCTTGACAAATTATATAGTAATTATCTGTTTATGTGTCTGACTTCTCACCTAGACCTGAGTCATCAAGCCAAGTACTGCACCCCATAGTTTCATCATCTGTAGTCCTAGCCTTCTGAATTACGTTCTCAATACATATTGAGGAAAAGCAGAAGTCCAGCTACTTAATGGTTTAACTCAGAAATGGAAGAGAATAATCAATGGGCACTGTGAGGGAAACAGTAGCCGCTTAGAAATTAAGAACACCTTCTGGCTTTAAATTAGCTATATCTACTTGCACATTTTCTCATTTGCTTGAATAAATCTAGATCATATCCTTTAATTTAATCAACAGATATACTAATCTTTAGTTAAATACCTATTTCTTTTTCCTGGTATGTGCTGAGCCCTTGGAGGGCAGAAGACAAGTCTTAGTCACCTGTGTATAATCCTTACCACCTGTACTAAGTAAATGCCTGATAAATAGATGCTAAATTGAATTACCCAAATGAGTTGCCATGTTGATATTTACCACATTTCTAAAAATATTCCATAATATGTTCCCAAGGAAAGAAAGAGAAGTTCAACTCAATTTTCAGAAATAAGTCAGGAAGGAAAATATTTTTCATTACCAAATGCCTCCAACACAGAAATACATTCTTCAACTTAAATCCCTGCAACAGATATCATTGTTATCAGGCAAGTTAGCACAGAGGAAAAAGCAGAGCTTCCCTCATGTCTCCCTTATTTGGATACAGTTTGGATAACTGACCCCCCCAAATCTCATGGTGAAATGTGATTTCCAATATTGGAGGTGGGGCTTAGTAGGGGACCTTTGGGTCACAAGGGTGAGATACCTCATAAATGGGTTGGTGTCATAGTAAGTTCTCCAAACAGCTGACTGTGAAAAGAGCCTGGCACCTCCCTCCCTTCTCTTTCTTGCTCCCGCTCTCACCATGGGAAACACCATGAGTGGGAACTTGCTGCAGACCTCACAAGAGGCACATGCAGACGCCATGCTTCCTACACAGCCTACAGATAAACTTCATCTCCTCTCCCATGGGGAGGGCTGGCTCTCCTCTCTAAATTCATATGCCTCATCCACACCCCACGAGGAGACGAGGAGACGAGGAGACGTGTGCATGGCTTTATCTCTCTCTCCCGGGGACAGATGCAGGGATCCAGGCAATGTCCTGGTCCTTCTGTCTTCTCCAAAATAAAGCCTACCGACTCTTCAAAGGGAACAAATCCTACATTATTTATTGTTGTATACACATTTGAAGATAGAAGCTTTGTTCAATGAAACATTGAAATACTAAAGGAATGAGGGAATATACAGATTTCCAATAACTAGGTCACTAATTCCTAAGCTTTTCTTAAATGAGGGCAAACTATGACAGATGTTAGTACAACTCTTCTCTAAACATCTGAGAGGGAGACACTTTTATTAGTAAACAGGAAGAGGGAAGTAGTAAAGAGAAAGATGAGAGTGGCTTTGTATGTGAATATAAAGTATTTGTCTAACTTTTCCTATCTGCCACACTTAATGCTGAATTCCATGCTAGCAGTCACTGGTTAGTAACTTAGTCTACAGTTTGACAGTAGCTTCATACCCCTGGAGCCAATTCCACCTTCTGCCTGACCCTAACCACAAGTTACTGTGTTTTTTTAGAATTACAAACAAGAAAGACAGCATCACCAGCCGAAATTAAATTGTAAGAAATGTAATGTCTTTGGAATAGAAATCATTAAGGTCATTTGATCAAGGAAGGTATGGTCTGATATTCAAGAGAACTATCTTTTTCTTAACAATCACATTCAAAGATATACTTGAAGACCAATAATTATAAAAGAACCAATGCAAATATACTTCAATGTCCCTTTATTTCCAAAAAGGCAATATTCTATGTCTACATGTTTTTCTATGCCAAAATGATAGTATATATTTGAAAGGAAAATAAACATTTTTTGTGGCTCTAAAAGTGAAAACGCACCACTTCAGCAAACTCCACAAAGGGTAGATGTACATGAAATTTTTCGGGCAAGACTTAATTTTTATGGCCTAAGAGAGGCACACTTAGGCAAGATACGTATCTGACCCTGAGAATTAACACGACCAAAACACTCAGACAGCAAAGTTTCATTTTCTAGGCACAAAATGCTACACGAAGGAGAGGAGATGACCTTCCTCCTAAAGTCTAGTGTTTCTCAAACTCTCACGTGCATCAGAATTCCCCAGGGGACTCCATAAACTACATGGTGTTGAGCCTCACCGCAGACAATCGGATTCAGGAGTTCTGGAGCAGAGAATTTGAATTTACATTTTAACAGGTTTCTAGGTGACGATGATGGCAATGCTAGCCTGGGGATCATGCGTGGAGAAACACTGATTTTACTTGGTCACTTATCCTGTCACTGTGGAAGTATTACGGTACTCTGTCTAACTAATCTCTACCAATAAACAGCCCATGCTCATTCTGTCAGTAAGTGTATTTACTGACAAACAAGATTACTTCTTAAGTAAAGCATTACCAGAGAAATCACCACCTCCAAGTTGGACACTACCTTTTGGAATATCACAATGTCATATATATTAAACACATGAAAATAAAAATATTTGTGTATATATAAAATATCCTTAGTCCTTAAATGTATGAATTCAACAGTAAAAGATTATGAGGGGCAAAAAGATTTTGATGAGTGAGGTATCTGAAGACTCAATAGTAGCTAGGACTTTTGACTTGATGTTATAAAATAACGAAGTATGCACACAAGTGGGTGGTCTCCGTCCTCAGGACTTACCTGTGACCGGTGCATCAATATCCAGCAAGTTTTTTTCCTGTCGAAGAATCGAAGCGCCCTCTGTTATTATTCTCAATGCAACACTCTCTTCCAGCCTGCCTTCCTTCATGAGATGTGCCTTTAAGATATCCACACGTGGTTTTCCATCATTATCAAACACTTCCTTTGCTGTAAGCCGATGACTTGGAGGAAATGGAACAGCTGAAAGAGAAAAAGGCAAATTATTACATAAGCCAACACATGACAACCAAAAGAATCGATACTAACGACCAAATAATCCATCCCTATCATGAACCACCTCGTGGTATTTTGAAAGTTCCCACAGTAAAAGATGATCAAAGGCCATCAAAAATGAAAAAGCCTGCCTCTTTCCTTCAATTCTAGATATAATGCAATTGCTTAAAGAAAATGTATAGCTCTTATTCGTTCTATAACCTCTCTTGTATCCTACAGAGGAGTCATACCTTTTTCTTTTCTACTGCACATTGAAAAAATAAGTTATCTTGGGCCATACATTACACAAACACCAAGGAAAGCCAGTGAGCAAAATAAAAGGTCCCTGCACACTTTTTGCAATATCCAACACCACAGATAAGCCAAACAATCCTCAAATAATCTGCATGTGACACCCTGATAGACAATCTTGATTGAGTTAAAACAAAAAGATACTGAAAAACTGTTTTCAGTTAGACAATAATCAATTTGGCAAAAGAAAATCATTGCTATACATCTAATCATAACCAGTTCCGTCAAAGATTTGTCTTCATGAGAAACCAGGTTCCTCTATTTAGTTAGAGAAAAGGTCTGTTTAACCAGACTTGCTGCTCTAACCAGAGTCAGATCTCTGAGCTAACTCATCGTCTCACTGCTTAAGAAAAAAGAGCAGAAATCTGAAAACAAAAAGCACAGGTGTGCTGGATACTGAACGGGATATGAGGACTGTGCTGGAGCTGAAGGGACTCCTGAAGAATAAGGAGCCAGAATGATGTCAGAGAGGAGACAGGTATTTAGGGATGTGATAAAATGACAGACTCCATTACCATTCAGATTTAGGGCCAACCATTCTTTCAGTCAGTCCAGAACTTCTTAACAGCAAGAAGATAGTTCTTGTGTCCCTATAGTCATACACGTATGAGTACATTCACCATTCACCAGAGGAGAGTCACTAAATTCCTATAACACACCAGGGCAACCAAAGCTCCATGGTCAGAGATGGAATCCTGAAGGTTGGGTTTCTAATAAATGGCCAGTAAGCATTTAAAACTCACAGCTTTTCTCTATTTCACGTGAGGATTCATTCACTGGAGAACAACTCAGATCCACTGGCAGCACCTGGCACGGACCGTGTTCCTTTCCGTGTCCTGTGTATCGTGACACCTGCATAGCATCTCCATAGGAAGCCTCCTCTCTTAGGACAAGCACTTGATGTGAAGGCAGAAACCGGGTTGCTCCCACTTCCTAACAGTTGTTTCTCAAAGAGGCAAGACTTACAGCAGACCTTTGCCAAAAACTTCTGAGTAAGTTAATAGCATAAATTTGTTATCTTGAGTCAAATTATAAGTACTTATGGGAAAAGCAAAATCAAAAATGAACCTGGACAGCTGGCTGCGAGTGTGACTTTTCCTAACAATCAAATCCTATTTATTTCATCATGCTGCCAACATGAAGTGGCAGTGACAGGCTCGGTGGGTGAGCAGAAGGCCTTTGCCTTCAGAGGAAGGAGCCTGGGTGCAAACCTGAACTCCGCATGCTCACTAGCTGTATGACCTTGGGCAAGTTAAAGAACATCCCTTGGCTTCAGTTACCTCAACTGTTAAGTGAAGATTACATCTATTTGAGGATTGTTATAATAACTAAAGTAAATAGTAATAGTAGCTAACATTTATAGAGTATTGCTTTTATGCCAGGGATTGTGTGGGTAATAAAATCAGACACAACAGTAAAATTGTAAGATGAGTAAAACATACCTACATGTGTTTATACATAAACTTACTTAGTCCCCACAACATTACTGTGAGGAAGAAACTTGAGGATGAAAAATATTAAGCACCTTGCCCAAGATAATCATCTAGTGATTTGCATGTACCCAAGCAGTATGGTGCCAGAGTATCTGTAACAACTATGCTGCTCTTTAGAAAGCACTTAAGATACTGCTTAACAGGTTAAAAAGTGATCAGTAAGTTACTTTCTAAAACTTGAAATTCTAATGAATGTTCATAAGCATTTATTATAAAGAGCCCTTATAGTTTAAAAAAATATTTATGTATACACACACACAGTGTAAAACAAAAGGCAGAATATATAAGGTCAAAGTCATGTGTAATAAAAGAAAATTCAAGAATTAAATGAGGTGGAGAGAAAAGGAGGAAATTAGTCCATTACACTTGAAGCACTTGGGGGTACACAGTCTTTTTTTTTCGTTGCCCTCATCTCTTTTCCTGGCCAGACTCATACAGTATGATTGTTAAGGAAACATGGAGACATTTCAACTGCCACATTCTCTACGTAGAACATTACATGTGTTTTGTGATTAGAAAATGTCTTATGGCCAGGCATGGTGGCTCAGGCCTGTAAATCCTACCCTTCTGGGAATCCAACGTGGGTGGATTGCTAGAGCTCAGGAGTTAGAGACCAGCCTGAGCAAGAGCGAGACTCCATTCGTACTAAAAAAACAAAACAAACGAACAAAAAAAGCTGGGCGTTGTGGAAGGCGCCTGTAGTCCCAGCTACTCGGAAGGCTGAGGGTAAGAGGATTGCTCAAGCCCAAAAGTTTGAGGTTGGGGTGAGCTATGATAATGCCATAGCAATCTACCCAGGGTGACAAAGTGAAACTCTATCTCAAAAAAAAAAAAACCTACAAAATATCTTATCTAGCAATTCCTCCAAATTCCCTAGTCCATAGGTCAGGGATCAGAGCTAGAAAGGGGACAACTTCAAAAGGATGTTTGTGATAAGAACGAGAGTTAAATTTTAAAAAAATTTATATATATATATATATATATATATATATATATATATATATGTTTCCCAAGATGTGAGTTGGGCAACTGTGAAGGTGTTTAAGTGACTCTGCAAAACTATCAGGCAAGAATCACAGACACGGAGGGAAGGCGGCTGATTTACTGTCAGGCAGATAAAGCAGTATGGGATCTCTGCCACACATGCACTTGCTGGCCTTATTAAACTTAAGATAGATCAAAGGATTAAACCTGAAAGTGCTGAAGCATTTGAGAAGCTAAGAGGCAAAGTGAGAGCATCCCAGGGAGAGCTTCACCTTCGTGAGTTAGACTTTCTCCAAGTCCTCAGACTTTCTCCTAGGCCAAGATCGCTGCAATAACAGATGCTCCACCCTTCACTGCAGATCTTTTACCTTCCAGTAATTGCTAATCCTAAAGGTAACTGGCTAAGGTAAAGTCACTTGCTCTGAGATACTGGAGCTGGTTCCAAATAACCAGGGGTGAGAAGGAAAGGAAAAAGGCCAATCAGAGAACCCTATTTCCAACTGGATGATAGGACCCTGATGAGATGGGGCTCTTCACCAACTGAACAGATGGCAAGGCCTACTGGGAACCGAGATGGGCAGCAATGATGCCAAAGATTGAATGCAGAGATGCTGTCAGCCAGAGAGAAGTTTTCTGGGACAAAAAATAAAACTGGGCTAATATTTGTATATTTGTGCACCTTTTGGCTTCACAAAGAAAACACCAGCCTTTACAAAGGTCACATTTATTTGCTTTCCCTGTTCACCTAGAGTTCTACATGAAGACCTATGCCAAATATTGAACGAAAAATAATTTGGACCAAGGAATCCAACAAGCTTGCAACATAGTTCATTAACTCATTGTGAAAGCAGCTATTCTTAATGTAACAAAACCAAACTTCCCCTTTCTCCCTTTCTTTTGAATGTTACAAGTTGCTTCCACTGATATATGAGCAGTCCAGGACTACAGAAATTAAGTTTGTGGATACTACTAAAAATTCAGAAATAGACGTTGATATTTGGGCTGATATTTTGTCTTTCCAATACAATTTTTAAATAATTGCCTGCACCTTCTGAGCCCACCACAATTTCCATTCAATGTTACATTTTCCTCAAATTAATAAAAGAGCAAAGTAGTTAAAATGGGGGGTGGCATATCAATCTTTGCTCCCTTAACAGGATACATCACTTCAACTTAATGTACACATACAACATACTAGACTAGAATCATGTTCTCATGTCACTGACTGGAAATCTAGCAGAGACTAATTTCCAAGGTCAATGACACGATATTGTCTCTTTTCTATTTGCTCTTTGCACCAGAGTTTATCAGGCTGATATGAAGAAAAGTTGACTAGTGTACCTACGAACCACGGTCACATGCATCCAATCTTGGCATCTAGAACATAGTGATTAGTAAGGCTATTGTCAGTTACACAGTCACCAAAGAGAAACTCATTCCAGTGCACAAATACTTTGTGGCCAGAGTAATTCCACCCCCCAGTTCTGGCTGATTAGAACCACATCTCAGAAAGACCCAGGGGCCTTTGGCTGATTTCTGGCTAAATCTGTTTTAGAATGCCACTATGTGGTAGCCATCTGGGATAGAACAGGAACCTGGGACTTCTGTTTCTCAACTCCGAATCGCTTACACCTCTGCTGAAGGGATTTCCACTATTTCACAGGAAACATCCGAGAGTCATTGTCATAGTGACATCTTCAACAAGAAGGGAAGTGGGACACCTGTAGCATGACCTCTTCCCAGAGTCTCTTACCTCACAGAAGAGAATCACAAACCTAAGACAATATTTAAACCTGGTGATTTTTCAAACCTTTGTTCTGCTTATTTTTTTTTTTTCTCAAACAAAACTACAACTAAAAACTCCAGTACAGACAGTGGATATAAGTGACTAAAGCAGCTTGCTTGCCCCGCTTCTCCCTGATGATGGCTGCGGAGGAGTGCTTACAGAATCCTGGGGCCCTCTGGAGCAAAACCAGAAAATTCCCAACCAAGGTTGACCCACCCCCTCCCTACTTAGTAAATGAAGAGAGTGAAATCCAGAGAGAGAGAGGGAAAGAGAGAAAGGGGATGAGTGAATTGTCCAACACTAAAGATCAGTCAGTGGCTAAACCAAGGTTAAGATTAAGGTTTCCTGGGTGGCGCCTATGGCTCAAGGGAGTAGGGTGCCAGCCCCATATACCAGAGGTGGCGGGTTCAAACCTGGCCCAAGCCAAAAAAAAAAAAAAGAGAGAGAGAGATTAAGGTTTCCTGATTTCTATTCCATCCCTTTACCCTGTAGCTCTGCACTGTCCAATATGATACTGAGCACTTGGAAAGTAGCTGTTCCACAGTGAGGTGAGCGGCAAACATACAATAACCATTGGACTTAGAAGACTTGATGCAGTTGAAAAAAAAGAAATATAAAATATCTCATTAATATTTCTACATTGATTTACATTGAAATAAGATTTAAAACATAGTAAGCCATATATAATGTGTTACTGAAATTAATTCCAATTATTTCCTTTTCCTTCTTTTTCATATCTACTAGAACATTTAAAATTGCATATATGGCTTCCTTTTAGTAGACAATGGTATTCTAGACCCTGTATCCTTCTAAGTAAATGAGAACAAAGTGAGTGGAAATGAAATTCTTTAGCCTTTCTTCTCTTTCAACTTTGATTTGATTCCTACATAACCTCAAACTATCTCAAAACTGGCTTCCCACTGGACTCTCTTCTTATATAAGAAAGACACTCACGTCCTACCTCTAGAGATTCTGATTTAACTGGTTTAGGGTAGGGCCAGGGCACTGGCACGTCTGAATAATTCCAGATTTCACTAATGTGAATTACAGATAGAGATCCACTAATCTACACAATAAATAAGGCATACGAATGCCAGGCACTTTAATTCCTCTCCTCCCCCAAACAGACTCCACACCAGTCAATCACAACAGATGCAATTTCTCTGCGAGTCCAGACACGTTGATTTCATCCCTCTCTGTAATCAGAACATGTACAGAAACAGCTCTCATCCCATATTTCATGTGGCTACTGTCTGTGCAAGGGCTGTCAAAGATACTTATGTCAGCACATGTTAAGACAACAGTTTAAGGATATCGCATGTCAGACACAACTTTAAAACACATTCTAGCCTGACCTCCTCAGATTGGCACTCCATCTATTTTCTCATGGACATCTGTATATGTTACAAACTTCTATTCTGATGAAACCATACCAGTTAATCAGATAACCAACTAAGCATCATGTAAGCACCTACTATGCATTGTATCCCATGCCAGGCAGTGAGAAAATCCATGGAGAAATGAGCCACAGAAAGAAACATAAGCAGATCCGGGCTCTGAAGAGTTTACTACATGGTATTATTATTAGATTTCGCTCAAAATAGTTGACAACATGTTAAACTGCAAAACTGAAGAACAAGTTTCAAGAAAATGAGAGATAAATATAAGTAATAAGAGAAAAAAAGTATCTTTATCCCAAGTTTCCTAAAAACTTTGATCCAGTTGCCTATTTCTCTTATTTGAAGTATATAAATATCAGATTCTTTAGATGACTCCAGCAGATAAAACTGTTTTTAAGTAATAAAAAATAGAATAAGGCTATTTAAAGTGTAACATGTCAGTTAAAATGTACAAAATTAGCTTCTTTAATCAGTCATCAAATATGAAAAATCTGATCCTACACTCTTGGTCTGAACAAAGAGTGAAGAAACTGCTAAGGTCTTTTTGTTGAATTTTATTTGGGTTCTAATATTAGGAAATTAGGTTTAACGTATATTCTCCTCGGTTTAAAAAACTCTATAAGAATACATGTTTATCTATGCACAGAACGTTCATATACAAAGATACAATGAACCCACTGTCTGGGAAAGACGGCTAAAATTTAATCACAACCAGCCTCTAAGAAGAACTGTAGGAACATATTTTTTAGGGTTCTACTTATGCTACTCCTGCGGACACTTACTCCTTGCTTGCTTGAAAAAGTCCCAGGCTATCATTAATGCCTCTAAATTAAAATATGCATAACCATCTCAAATATAGTTGAATATTAATCTTGTAAACAGAAATGTTCAGTCCCGCTTAAGATTTTTATAAAATAATCTTTCATGGATCTATAAATAAAGTTCAAATTTATAAATTTACTGGTGATTTTTTCTTATGATGACCTCTTCCATCTTCAGCAGGAACCACATTACCCACCACCCTCTAAATACTACCACATAGGTGCCAAGCCCTAAATTGAATTCAATTATTAAACACAGTATGTGTCCTGATCATTTCACTAGCAAACTGAATACCTCATTACCTTTCTCAATGTCCACATGCAAATATAGCACAAAGATATTTTATGTAACATCTCAAAAGTATTAATTAAAGGTTACACACTATAACACTTGAAGCCTTTATTGAAATATGCAAACTCTTTTTTCCTCTGGCTCACAGAATATATATAATACACAGTACTTTTTAAACCTCAATCTGCAAAGTGCTGTAACTAATTCTTTAATAAAGATCAAATGCTAATTAAAAGAATTACTGCTCCAACTACAAGGGATTAATTAGAAAAATATGTACCTCAACAGTACAATTATAGTTTCTTTTATTACCTGAACACAAAATAATTTTCCTTTAAATAGATTTATTTATATATTTAATAAGGCTTATCTACACATTTATACTCTTTATTGTTTTTATCTATGATTTCTCATACTCTCCTTCTAGTCAAGAGTCTTGAGTCTCAGGACTCAGAGATACAGAAATGAGCCCACAACCCCCTCTGCATGCAGTCTTGAGAGGCTCTATTACAAAATTACTTTAATTTTTGATATTTTGCTTAGTTCATTTCATTATAATGGCAAATAGCTTATGTAACGACTTACATAATAATGATTCAATATGAAAGATTATTGGATAATAGTTTTAAGAGTTTCGAAATATTTCAGCATTACTGAAAAGTTTAAGTAAAACTTGATTTTTTAAAAAATTGCTGTTAAAATAAAAAGACACACACGAGTTCAATGTGGACATATCAGCCACACTAAGCGAAAATTATTTCATACATCAACATGGTAAAAACAAAATTATATTTACTGGTTTTGAAATACATGCTATTTAATGTTTAGAGTAAACTGAAATTTTAGTTAAATATTAAATGTTTTTGGTTACATAAATTGAATTAAATACTTAAAATGTAAAATACATAACTGAGGAACTGTTATTTTACAAAGGTCTACTCCATAATCTTTTATTTATCTAAAATATATATATGTGTGTGTGTGTATATATATATATATATATATGTGTGTGTGTGTATATATATATACACACACACCAGTTATACCAGGAAGAACTCCAATTATATTGGATCTTAGTATTAGATGAAGTGACTACAACAATATTTTCAGCAAATGGTATTTACGGCAATCTCCGGAATGGCAAATTTACAGTAATACATGAAATTTCTCTGAATTTAAGCAGAGAGGCTTTTTTATTTACTTATTTATTTTTTTGGCCTTGAACGATGTCTCCTTTCTCTAGAGAAATATATCATGGGAGAAGATTAAAATCAAGAAACAAACAAGGATAGATAGTTAAAGACAAGATAATTTTATTTCCCAAGTGAGCAAGTTCCTTTGAACATGATAATTAACCCTTAGAAATGAAGAGTACCCAGGGGTTCTGAAACTTTATTTAATCCAAGGAACATTTTGCCATACAGAAATCCTCAACTCTACAGTCTAAGACTGAAATACAAGCAAAGCCTTTACCTATATTAGAGTTGAAGTATTTGACTAGAAATTCTTTAATCAATATAAACTTTAGAAACCTCTGTATTAACATAATAACCCTGCAATAATATTTGCCTTCTTGCCCTAAATCTACTAAACTCACAGATTGATATGAAAAAAATTCATCTATGCCCACACATAACTCTTTCAAGTTCATCATTCAATAATAATAGATGCCCACACATTTTCCATGCCCACATGCCCATCTATCATTCCATCCTCTGTGGTTAAAACAGCTACAGGCATTAAAATAACTTGTTTTTAAATGAATAGATTTTCTCTTCTTTCAAAGGATCTGGATAAAACAGCAAATGATTAACCAAATGGCCACGAAATAATGTAAGCCTTAAGTGGTGATTTAAGAATGTTACTAGGTTACCACTTTTCACACATAAAGAGTAATTCTTTAAAAATTATAACGCTGGCATACAACACCATATATTTGTGAACCACAGTAAGACAAAGACTGAACTATTTTGCCTTGGAGTCACCCCTGAGAGAGCCGAGAGAGCAGGAGCTAAATTCCCTGGTTGGCATGTAATTCCCACCTGCCCTGGCTCTCTCCTCCCTGCTCCCAGTAGCGTCCACAGCAGGGTGCAACAAAACATCAGGCCCTCTGGGAAACTCTTGTGTTTCAGTAACACTTCCATTGCTTGCCTCATTCTGATGCCCTAGTCCATCACTTCTAAGAACCACTCACTTATATGAATAATACAGAAGATTTCAGGAGGTCCCAACTCTCAGTACCTTAAAAGTGTATTCCGCAAATCCTGAAATTCATGCATCTATTTAAACCTGGAATGCCTTATTCACTACCATATACAACAGTATCTTTTCAAACTTCATTTTCATTTGTTTCATTTAACTTTAACATGAACTTGTCAATTTTGATTTAAAAATCAAATATGCATTTCTTAATCCATCGAATGGAAAATAAGCAATTTCATAATAAAACTCAAACAAACAGCATTCCTTTTCTCAAAATA
Source organism: Perodicticus potto (assembly GCA_963574655.1). Classification (NCBI taxonomy): domain Eukaryota; kingdom Metazoa; phylum Chordata; class Mammalia; order Primates; family Lorisidae; genus Perodicticus; species Perodicticus potto. The sequence goes on from CAUYRH010090141.1 coordinate 43,662, forward strand.
AAAAAAAAAACACTCTCAAGAGTTATGTAGGGCTAGTGTTTTGTACGTAAAAGATACATGTTCGAATAATGAAGGAAACAGATAACTGGAATTACAATGCCAACTGGAATTAAATTTACAGGTAACATTAAATGTCATGCTAACCAATGAGTCATCCGTCATTACTACTCAAAAAACAGAATTATTAAGGAGAAAGATAAATAATCAAGTTTCATAAGATATCTAGCCCAGTGCCCATATCTGGTTGACAAATATTCAACCAATATGATTTTGAATGAACAAAAGAATGAATTATCTTCTCTCCCTACTTACAATTTGCATAAAATTTCTATGGTATTAGAAGTAGTCTAGGAAGATGAAATAGAAAAGAAAATAGCTTGTTCAGATCTGTAAGTATTTAATTAGGACAATGATAGTGAATAGCCAGAATAACAGAAACTGAAAACATCATTTAGTAAATGTTTCTCAAAGTACCTATTCAAATAAAGGGACCATAGCTGTCACATGGTAAGGTAGGAGCTATGGACCCACACCCAAGATAAAACAGACAGACATGGTCAAAAATGAGCAATGGAGGGGGAGGAAACCACTGCAAAAATTTTCAAGTACTAAATGTTTCTATTCATATTGTGAATACAGGATCACAAATAAAACCTGTTGTTTATGATGTAAAATTAACCCAATAAAAATAAAACAATATCACATCACTATAACAGTGCTTCAGTGCTTTTAAGATCTTAAAACCGTATCCCAAGGAATTTCAGAAAACAGTTCAAACATGTCCTTTAAAAAGAAAATCTTCCTAGTTTACAAGAATGCTATTAATATACATCTATTGCAGTATGCTTCAGTAAAAAAAAAAAATGACATTTTTAATTGCTGAACTTACAGTATATGAGACACATAATAGACTCAACACTTTCTTTGCATCTTTGTGCTAAGAGTTCAGAAGGGCAAAGGCCTCCTTTCCCCTCTTTTCAGTACCTTCGTGACAAGCTACCGTCAGGCTGAATTCCAATCTTACGACTAGACACATGAAAAATTTACTGTGAAACATGGCTGTCAAGAGTAGCTAAGAACTACAGTCTGTTACTCATTCTAAGTACGTGTATAATGGTAAACAACAACACAATTCCTGTGATGCGAGTTTGGATTGTGCTTCTTACATGGTACACATTCTCACACTGAAGCATCGAAAAAGCTTCAATTCCATAAATTTTCCACTCTCCAGGTTAAAAACACTCATTTAGGCATGATGGTGAGTCACTCAGGCAGTGTTTGAGTGGTTTTATTAAAGTTTCATGTGCAGAATTCTCAACGGGCCGACAAGAAATACAGTATTTTTTTATTACCACATCATTTAAAATCATTCACTGGCTTAAAATCCTCAGTCAAGAAATAATCATGATTAAACGTAAAACTACTGACAGGTTAATATCAACATAAGATACGGGATAGATCCAGTGAAAAGTAATCAAACATATACAAAATCAGACGGTATAACAGTATGTTCTGCCCCAACAATGGAGCCATGTTTTATTTTTAAGTCCCTTTTTGCAAGATAATGTTCCCACTTATCCGGACCTTTGGTACCATCACTCTCACCAACCACCATACAAGCCCACACCTAGACCAAGAGCAAGGATTCCCACCACAAATCCATGCCCTCTATTTCAGAGGAGAAAAATGGAGCCATTCTCAGCACACTTCATAGAGAGAATAAATAATAGACAAGAATGGTGGGCTAGTATAATTTAATATACATATATACAGTTCTGTATTTCACAACTGTCTTCAGGAACATCAGGGCATAACCATGGGGTCCACGATGGTATGTATACATTTCACACTTAATATCTTACTTCAGATTACTAGACAATGCTCTCTCTTAGAAAGAAAAAGGTATGGTACAACTTTACTATACTTTCATTAAATAAGAATTTTAAATAACGATGTCTAAAAGAGATATGGCTTAGTTAAGTAATAATTTCATCTTTAGTGAAATGTCTCTTCCCTGATTATAGCAAATAAATGAAATGTTTATATGCACTGTCAATTATTTTTTGGACTATAAATGAGATCAAGAAAAGGTCCTCATTTCCAAAACAGTGAATTCAGAAATTCATAATAAAACTCAAAATATACTTCAATTCATAAATACCCATTTTAAAAATTATATGTAGGGTACATCTATTAAGTATTAGTGAAAGATAAATTTCATGTTCTATATATTATATAAATGCAAACCAACCAAAAGCACTTTCCTGTATTAAGTGCAAAATCAGAAAATATAGAAACCTCTCACATTGTTTTTCTGATATTCTTCTTTAAAAACTAACTGGTCCATAACATCATAATTTTGGAGAATATTTACATTTGTAAATTCATTAGAAAAATCTTTCGTACTTCCATAATAAAGACTTTAATAGTCCAAAAATACAGTATAAGTTCAAAGAAAATAAAAGAAATAAGGGTAAATAAAACAATATTTTATGACATGTGGAAGATAAGTTTGAGTTCAGCTCAACATATTTCCAAGTTGCATTTAACAAAAAAGGAAGAAAAAGGCAAAATCCTAAATAGCATGTGAGTTTTACTAGAGCAATATCCCACAGGAATTGGTAATACTCCTTACATCACCAAAGGGGACCCAATTATTACTCTCACACCAAATGATAAACAAAACAAATAATAATCACTCACCCAACCTCTTCTGAACTCCCTTACACTAGCCTCTAATTACCCTGAGGACTTCTACGCTCAAGAGAAAAAGAAATGTGTCCTAGAAGAGAAGACAAAACCTTGGACACAATTCTCCACAAGAAACCATTTAAAGTTCATTTTGGAAATAGGGCTGATGTCTTTTATTTAAGCAAATTAATTTTCCCATCCCAGACATGACTGAACATAGAACTATGTGGCTCACTGCAGACACTATTTATTGGCCAGCAGGTCTACCACCACTTTTATATTCACATGGCGAGGAAAGGAAAATACAGAAAATTTCATGGCCATCATTTATTTATATACATTCATTCACTTGGGATACAGAGTTGAGAAAGTCATCGAGAACCCACCAAATTTATATTTTGTGAAAAATCAGTGACCAAAGAACATGTATCTCAAAAAAGAAAAATATTTAAAAATATGATTGCTAAAACAAAGCCCATAAAACACAAAACAAAGTAAAGAAAGACAACAGACTTTTACAAAAATGTGTGATTATTACAAAGAAGAAAAAACAAGCTGGGTAAAGTGACAAAAGATTTATGAACTTGTTGAAATTCCACCACAATTTTACGTGTGGTGGAAATTTCTGGGGAGAAATCCCACAGTAATGGATCCTCAAAAGGGTCACGACTCGAAGAAGCTGAAATCTGCTCCACCATGCGGTCAACCACCAGTCTGTCCCCAGTTGGATTGTTATGGTAATGACCAGACTACTTCTCCAAGTCCCCAGGCACCTCCCCTTAATTCACCCTATCCTAAATCCTGTGGTCTGTCCATACCAAATTACTCAATACCCAAAAATTCTATGTAACTTCAAACATTTCTAAAGTCTTACAGAGACACAGTAAAGCAAAGGGGCTAAAAACATGCACTTGGAAATATCATCTCAAGAAAGTTAATTAATTAATTTACACTACAGATTTCAGATCTATAAACTGAAGATGACACGAGTTAGCATTTGTAAAGGGTTTGAAACATTAGCGTAGTACACTCTTCATAAGTGTTCCTCGTCATGATTAACAAGAACCTTGCTTACTTCCTTGACCATGCAACCTCCTAACAGTCCCAATTCAAACAGCACAACTTCTGAAAAAAACCAAAGCCTGCTTCCATCCAAATCTTTCACATCCTCAGGTGAGTACTTAACCAAATACCCTCTGATCAACAAAACAGTTTTCTTTACTTTGTGTTTGTTTCGTGTTCATTTGTCATTAAAATATAAAACATTTGCTGCCAGTATTGATTTTCAGACTCTTAATACTAAAAAGACAAGCCACAAATTATTAGACACATTCTGTGCTCAGTTAAGAAAATGTACACATATCTAAAGGTATGTTCTTAAATATTACTCAATTTCACCTCCTAATTTTCTAGTGGAAGAACTGAGGTTCAAAGCAAGCAGAAGTAATGATGACAGTAATAAGACAGTAATCATTAACCCTCACATAGGATTGACCTTAGCTCAGACACTGTTCTAAACACTTTATACATGTTAACTCACTAAATCTTCACAACAGTCCTGGGATATGGGTATATTATTCTCTCTACTTATCATATGCCTGAACTCAGGAACAAAGAAACAAGTAAGTTTACCAAGTTCACAGAGCAAATAAGGAACTGCGGAAATCAGGGTCTCATCAGGCCCCTAGCTGTGCAGTTGTGCTTTTAACCAAGTCTATACCACCTGTGTAGCTAAGAGGTGACTCATCCAGGGATCCAAAGATAATTAGGAGCAGAGCCTCAAGTTCTCCAGATTCCCTAACCAACAGTAAAGAGCATTTACCATCATTCCCTACCCAGAGTGATAGCTATAACAAGCACTCAAAAAACATTGATCTAATGATTTACTGACACATGATTCACATCTCATAATTCTCTAAATGCAGTAATATTCCTCTGGCATGCACAGTTTGCTCCTTGCATATCTTATTTGGCTCTTCTGTCTTCTTATTTAATTGCTCTCAGTGTTGAAAAAGACCAAAATATAATATTACAAGGAACATTTGGTTCAGTATTCAGCTTGTAAAAGGTACATCCTTTTTGTTTTAAAGTATTACTAGATTCTCATGGGTTGATCCAGAGATAAATGAGTCCTTCAAGGTATTTCCACCTAAGTGTGGGTTCTACGCACAATCCAAAGTTTTTTCCATCAGGGCTAGCTAGCCGCTCTCAGACCAGCCTTTGACTTTGTTTAAAGTGTGCCTCCCTACCATTACTCTTTAAAAAGCTTGTTACTGGGTCTGCTGTTGACAATGTACAGCAATACAAAGCAGAATCTAAGCTCTAAATGTACAAAGTTTCATGGCTATTAGTTTTAAATTACCTAATGGCCAAATTCACATTCTAGTTTTACCAGCTGCATGTCCTTGAGAAAATTATTGAGAAATCAGTTTCCTCATCAGTAAAACGCAGACAGTTATACTCACTTCAAAAAGCTACTGAAAGGATTAGATGAGAGCAAACTTGCGAAAGGGCTTAGTGCAAAAATTGGTGGAAAGTATAAACTCAAACTGGTTAAATATATATATTTTTCATTATTCGTTATTATTGTATTCAGTGAATTCACACAGGATTTCTTTTGCTCTCTATACTAGCATTTTGTTGTACACTTGAAAACTGTCATTACATTTCACATATTTATCCCTCAAAAAACCTAAGTATTAAGTAAATGCTAACTGGCCTAATGTAACAGAAAGGAACTTATCTTGCCAACTGACGTTAAAGATGGCTGTACATTTACTCAAAACTTTTATTCATTATCATGGGCAAATAAGAGAATTCTTACCATGAGTGTAATGTGACTTTGGTGGAAGGCTCATGCAGCAACTCACATACAAACCCAGCGATTACTGTGCTTTCCAAGAGCATCAGATTTTATATACATAATAGCACTTCTCAACTATAGTTCTGGGAGTAATAAATGTTTACTAAGAAAGACATTTGCAAGGGGGGGAAGCTATGGAACACCTATATTATACACATAGCTAATGGGTTTATTTATGGCGAGTTTTCTTAGAGATATGAATGGCTAAATGTCGTGTGATAAACCATGCCTCATTTCCCAACTTTTTTCATAAAACTCAGTATTCTTGACACAACTTACAGCATGTTTTGAGAAAGTCTACTATATAAATAAATATTTTTGACAAAATAAGTCAGTTCATACAATAAGAATATTCGAAAACAGAAAATATCCAGAAATCTTAATCAAAGTTATAAATACATTAGTTTGCTTAAGCTAAGGACATGTATATTTATCTATAAATATCAAAAGAAAATGGTGGAAAACCTGCTTGTTTCTGATTTCTATTTGTGCACATGTGCACCACATTGAACAGTATATTACCGTGCTAAAATTTAACGTCATTTAATCTATAATGCAGACGATAGAGATTACCTGATAGTATGAGACTGTGGTTATATAATATTGGTTAAGTCAAACATGATTTGAAGATACTAAATGTCATTAGTTGCCATCAAATCAATAATGGATAAATAGATTCCTAGCATTTGATTTTAGTTCAAAACTGCTGTAGCTGTCTTAATTTAACAGAAAAAAAAATGCTATCTGGCACAAGAAAACAATGTTAAGATATTTACAGCTTTAAAAAAAGTAATCATTGAGGTGATAGCCACATAGGCTTTACAATTTTGAAACATTTTCAGATATATATTATACAATCATAATAACCCTACATGAAAGATATCACAGTGTTCGCCATTTTATAGGTCAAAGGAGTGAGAAGAAAAAGAGTCTACATTATACGTTAAAGAGAGCTCAGCTAGGATGCAGAGCCAGTATATAATCCTGGAGATCTGACTCTAAATCCCGTACTCCCTCCACTAAATCTCACCACATTAACCTAAAAATGCCTAAAAATCATAGGTAATCAAAGAAGGTCCTATTTCACTTTACAAATCTAATTAAGTAAGAAGGACACTAAAGAATTTCACTCAAGAAATGAAAGCCTTTGGGCTTCGCCTACCACAGTGTTGCGCAGCTGTAGGCATCTGCACCCGTCTTCCCTCTGCTTCCAATCTGGGGTGAGGTGTCCCCCATCCGTACTCTGGGGGCCAGACCTTTTAACTCGGCAGCCAAAGAGAACAGAGACTATCATCCATTTAAGCATTTATACAAACTAACTATGATGGCTTTTTGCTCTCAAATATAAAATCTGATCCTTGTACTTGTGCCAAGGCTCTAAAACTACCTAGCTTCAAATCCTTTTCCCACTACCTACCAGGTTTGGGTGCGTGGGTGATTTGTGTAATCTTGCTTTGCCTGAGTTTCTTCATCTATAAAATAGGTATAATAATAGCACAAGGCTGTTGTGAGGGTTTAATAATAATACATGTCGTATAAAAACTTAGAGCAATGCCTGACATGTGGTAAGAGCCCAATAAATGTTTATTATTATCAACGCAGGACTTGGTAAAACGAAAAGAAAATCAGTAGCTGCCTGAGTTTTGATTTTCCAAGTTCCGGGAAAAAGAAATCCAAACTCGTGCCAGGTCCTCATTCACATATTACCTCCATACACTAAGACATGCTAGCTTTTAGCATTGGTACGTGTCTTTACAGAAGAACTTCTATTTCTACCTGCTATATAACATTTAAAATTCAAAACTCAAAAATGCAACTCCTTCTAGAGCAGGGTAATCTGTGAAAGCTCCCTTTATCAGGCCAATGCATTCTGTGGAGTCACTCCTAAGATTTATTACTGTAACTAGCCACCAACAGCACCTGAGAGATCTCACTGAAACAATCAATGATCAAATGCAAAGGGTCATATTTTGTTATTAAAATCTCATTTTAACAAGCTCTGGCTGCAGAGAAATCCAAAATCACTGACTCATTTACAAGGCACAGGACTATAATTAGCCATATCAATTTTCTTCCTCATGATTTCCCCCATTTTCATTTAGATTAACCGAAATCCTTAACCAAAATGCAAAAGAAATGTTAGAACACTATCTATTCTCCATAATAGCAACAATCAAGCATTTTCATTCTATTTTTTTTTTTTTTTTTTTGGACACAGAGTCTCACTGTGTCGCCCTCAGTAGAGTGCTGTAACATCACAGCTCACAGCAACCTTCAATTCTTGGGCTTAAGTGATTTTCTTGCCTCAGCCTCCAGAGTAGCTGGGACTAAAGGCGCCCGCCACAATGCCTGGCTATTTTTTGTTGCAGTTGTCATTGTTGTTTACCAGGCTCAGGCCTGGTTCAAATCCACCAGTCTCGGTGTATGTGGCTGGCACCATAACCACTGTGCTACAGGCACCTCCCGTTTTCATTCTTATAGTATAATAGGACAACCATGTACCTTTTTCTAAGAAAACTCTCATATCCTTTCCTTAGATTTTTGTTCTGTATATATTCTGAATTCAATGCATACTGAAGCAAAGTCATTTTTACCAAATGTACTATTTATAATAATATTTTAATTAAGAATATAAATAATTTACAAATGTAATATAAAATAAAAATTTACCAAATATAATATGCACCTTCAAACCAAAAGATAAGTTTATATCAAAAATATATTATATATTTTATAATATCAAGTTTATATTAAAAATAAATGAAAACTACTATTAAATTTAAACAAAAATTATTGAGCTACTAAAAAGATACTAAGTATAATATAAGAGAATATAAACAGATTTATCTTTCTAAGGAATATTTGTATGTAACTGAGCAAGGCCATTACCAAAACGCAGAATGGTTTAATTAATGTACAGTATATTGATTTCTTCCAAATTCCTCATATCTAATATTAGAAAAGGAAACAAGTATAAGTTTTCCCTATTTTCTCTTTACCTAATTACCTATTAACCACACAGCTACCTATTTAAGAAAATATAATTTCTTAATTTGTTACAGTGCAAACATTTTCTTTTCTCTGTCACAGAAGATAGACTACATGAAGGGGAAAGGAACTTCAATCATGTGTGTGCCAGAGACAAGGATTTGGTTACCACTGTAATCTTAATGTCTCTTCTAATTAAATAAAACTTACCTTCAGTTGTTTTTATTTTAAGGTTTTGAAAATTTCTAATGTGATGAAGTCATTGCAAATGGTTCCAGAACAAACTTCGTATCTTAAACGTATGATAGATTTTATCAAACACTATAAACAAATGGCATCTAGCAAAAATTCTGAAACAAAATATGATCAGTTTAAGATTGAAGTTATATCACAAAAGCTTGAGAAAAGCAGCACTAAGGAGTGGAAATATAGAAGGCATATTCAGTAGATGACAGGAAGCATCATGACCAAATTTAGAACATCTTTTATTAAACAACTATCTGATTTAATCAAAAGAGAAAAAGTCCCTATGTCTTGAATTGTTATGCCAAGAATGAATATCTAATAGAAAAACCTAAAAATTACGGTGCTTTTTGAAACGAGTTTTTTGGCTGACCTACATATGAATCAAAGGGAAGACAATGCACAATCAATAAACTGCATAGCATTATATATTTCTCATTTGAAAATATCACTTAGTTATTGTACCATGTAAAGGAAGATAGTAATAGGGTCTCAAAATGAACTTCAATTACATAAATTATTTTCTTCCTATTTGCATAATGAATGGCACTGTCCCAGATTAAAGAATTAGTGGTGATAAAAAATGAGCATAATTACACTTTTTTGAATCCTGTATTTTCTTTACTATTCCCAATCATGGTATTATAAATTGTATTTCCCAGTTGATCACCATAATTGGGGCACTGCATTTCAAAAACATGTGAGTCCTTCAAAACAAAAGGACTGCTTACTAACCTACTTCTTAAAATTAAATAAATTTACCACACATATACAGGTATGGGGAATCATATCAGAAATCATTTTGAAAAAGAAGCTACTAAAAAATCTCTTTCCTGGTTACAGTGCCAGCCACATATACCAAGGCTGGCGGGTTCGAACCCAGCCGAGGCCAGCTAAACAACAATGACAACTGCAATAAAAAAATAGCTGGGTGTTGTGGCGGGCACCTGTAGTCCCAGCTACTTGGGAGGCTGAGGCAAGAGAATCGCTTAAGCCCAAGAGTTTTAGGTTGCTGTGAGCTGTGACGCCACAGCACTCTACCCAGGGTGACAAAGTTAGACTGTCTCAAAAAAAAAAAAAAATCTCTTTCCTAAAGTCATATCCAAATATCAATAATATAATTTCAATGATCAGGGAAAATAAAAATCTTCAAGAAATATGTAAGAAATGCTATTTTACACCATCAAGCAATCAAAGGGTGCTCTTGGAAACTCTTCCAAACTTTGCAGAAGAAATGAGCTATACCAGTGGGTAAACTGAGGCTGGCACTGCCTGTAGATTTCAGTTATTCATGAAGTACTTTTATGCCGATATCAAGAGTTTTGAAATATTTCAATTTGAAGCCTGGCTCTACCACAACCATATAAAATAAGTGTTTATTGCTGCTGTTTGACAGACTAAGAAAAAGAAGCAAAATGCCTTGTCCAGGTTCACTCTAATACTAAGTGGCAGACTTTAGATACACACCCAGGTATTTCTGGCTTCAATTCCTCACACTATACTGCTCTAAATGACCTAATCTATTAAATAAAACTGATATTCTAAATCACTTTCAGAAACATATTCAATTTTTAGACTATCAAATCTAATTGTATTTATGTCCTTAGTGAGTTGAAACAGTGCAGTATAATAACATGTACTGGTCCTCAAATTAGCAGACGGAGATTCAGGTAAGGATCTGCTGCTCACAGGCTACATAAGCATGGACATTCAACTTCACTGCTCAATTGCTCAGCTTCCTTGTTGTAAAATGAGCAGAAAGTACAGCCCTCCCCAGATCTTTTTTCGTTTTCGAATAGAAACTATACCGGGATTTCATGTGCTTACCTCTCATTACTTGTATATAGCCATTTCACTTGTTCAACAAATCCCAGAGGTACCACCAGAACTTCAGTTTGGGGGGATACTTTTAAGAACAAATATCGGCAGAGACGAAAGCCAATGCTGCCAGTGGTATGGTGTGGATATTGCACAAAAGTGTCTGGATGAGGCAGAAACTGAGTGAGCAAAATCATGATTCTACTAAAGGAGTCAAACCCTGGACCTTTTTATTTCCCTAAGTGATGCTAAAGGGATCTACAAGGTGGGACAAGAAAAGAAATGCAGTGGTTCTATTACTCCTCTTCACTTTCTGGAGTTTGAGGGTGAACCACCTGTGCCAAATAGGCCACGTAAGGAACAGGGTTTTCTTTGTTGTTTTTTTGGAGACAGAGTCTTACTGTGCTGCCCTCAGTCGAGTGCCATTGCATCAAGCTCACAGCAACTCGAACTCTTAGGCTCCAATAATCCTCTTGTCTCAGCCTCCTAAGTAGGTGGGACTACAAGCACCTGCCACAACATGCAGCTTTCTTTGTTTTTTTTTTTAGAGACGGGGTCTTGCTCTTGCTCACACTGGTCTCAAACTCCTAATTGCAAGTGATCCACCCGTCTCAGCCTCCCAGAATGCTAGGATTATAGGCCTGAGCTACTGTGCCCAGCCAGGAACAGTTTCTTAGTAAGATGACAGAAGGAAAAGGGGGGAAAGGAAAAGGAGAAAATAACAAGAAAAGAGTGTGAAGGGAAAGTTGAAAGAGAAAGAAAGAGAGGAGAAATTTACTAGGTAGAGCTATGAAGAATATACTCTGTATATTTCCTTCTCAGTAATAAAGAGACTAATTCCTCCTTCCCAAAGAAGAGTTTACCTTCAACACACTGAGTTAAATCAAAAAGTAAATTGGTCTTTACTATCAAATCTTATTTAGCCAGCATTAATGATTTTATGAAAAATCACTTAAAATTGCATTATATTATTGAATTTTTTTTAGAGTTAAAATGTGGAAAAACTGAAGCATATTCTCTCTCTTTCACTGAATTTTTTCCTTGCGCTTAAAAAATTTTTTTGTTACACCCAAGTTTTCCCATAGCTCTTCACCTTATAAGGTCAACTTCTATTTTCACAAACACTAGGAAAACTGAATAATAATTACAGTGTAGATTCTTTTCCTGAAACAACTCATTTAGAGAAAACAAAGGAAATTTTTATATATAACAACAGAAAACAGAGTTTATCCAACACCCTGATAACACAGAAAGACAAATTAAGACTATTTCTGGGGGGTATACACTGTAAAACATACTACTCCTTTGGAAAAAGCAACAGAGACCTACAATGAAGTAAATGGATAGGAAGGGGAAAGTGGCAGATTTTGAGGACTGAAATGATCAGAAATATGCTTTTCTTTAAAGTCTTATATCGGTCACAAGCAATCAACAAAAGAACATTCTCTACCACTGTCCGTCCTCCGTAGTTCTTCCCAGATATCCATATACCCTCATAGCACGTGGTCTTTTTGAGGACATCTGCTGAAGATCTGAATTTGTTCATTCATTTTAAAACCTTTTATTAAGTGCCTATTAAGTTGTGATACTGAGCTAGGTGTTGTGGAATCAATGTTAAAGTCCCTATTTATTACAGGGCATAAAACAGAAAAAATGGAAGGGTGTGATTGGGGCTTCACTATGGAAGTGTGATATGCTACAGTTCGATGGTCTTGTGCTCAAAGTTTCCTAAATGTTTCATCACTACATCGGGAACTTATAATATTTAAAGAATAATTTGAAAACCATTAATAATGTAGGTCCATAGAACAAGACAAAAAAAATAGACAAGAAAAATTAAAAAATGCCACAATAAAAGGTAATATGAAACACACTTAATGACAAATACACATGTACACAAAGCCCACCTCAGAAATGCCCCAAATCCTAATGAGATAGGTCAGGAAAATCCAAAGACAAAATTAGTGGTTAAAAACACAAGCAATAGAATAAACATAACTCTTACTGCCTCTATGGTGGTCATTAGACATATCTGCAACATTTCCAACTCATACTTACTTAACAACAGCATCAATTTTTGTAATAAGAATCTTCTCTACTTGTGAAAGAGATTTAAGGCACTACAGTTTAATAAAATCATTCTCCGCGTCAAAGTACTATCTAGTATAATGAACAATGCAGATATGTAGTATAATTTAAAGTAAAGCTGTAATTTTTCATGAGACAGCTCCTGAAGCTACATCTTAAGAATAATATTAAAAGCTAGTATGGAGTCAAAGAAAGGAAAGTATTAATCTCTTCTTTAAAAATAATTAGATTGTGATAATAAAATCTCAGCATTAAGATAAGTACATAGTCTCTGTTTTCCTCCAGCTTTCAGTAGATGATCCCATAAGGAAACATCACTAATAAGTTATTGCCCATTAAACTATAGTATTTTCAGTCATCCGTGATGAGCAGTAAAACTTTTATTCCTAGAAGCTCTATTTTCTTTAAATTAAAACAATCTTAAAAGCAGGCAACACCTAGAATGAAATGAATATTCAGCACACATTACGGTCTTCAGTACTGTCATTTTGGGAGAGGCTGGCTAACAAATTACATTCCATGTAACAATGAAGACTGATTTTCTAAATGTATTGTTTAAATTACAAAATGAAATGGGGCAATTTTAACTTAAAAGATTTCCAGATTTCCTTCATTAACAATATACACAAATGACAACTTTACAGTATTAAGAATGGAACTAACTTTACATGTAATGTAGCCAAATGAATGTTACTGAACTTCTAAAATGATCATTTTCCAGGAAGTTAAGTACTCAATCATAGGATTGATTAACATGCTCTGGTTTCTTGCGTGCTATGTCATCATTATAATCAGAAAACTGGGAGAAATCTGCTTCAATTAAGTATAAAAAAGATGATCACACTTAGGAATAAAATATGTTTTCCCTGTAAGATACAAATACATAAGAATATTTTTATCTAAAGGAAATCAGATTATTTAGGAGCCTAATTTTTACAACAGATGTTTACATTTTTAAATCCTTTGAGACACATTCAACAAATACATTCTTAAAATACTACTGGATTCCCGATGGTTTGTTTTTCACAATTACTGGACAGCATGTTTTGTGTTTCTTGTCTTTTTTTTCTTTTATTTAATAGTGAAAATAATGGTCCAAAAAAAAAAAAAAAAGCAATTAATCTAGTACTTTTTCGCCACATTTTCTGTTTTAACCTATTCTTTATGATCAAACTAAAATAATATCTTTAACAACGTATTAATGCTAAATTTTCTTTAACAGAATTACTGATGTTCCTCAGCTAAAGATCAGTGGGTTTTCATGAAAAGATCTAGCTTTCCTGATGCTTAAAGAAAAACATACTTATCTGGGTGCAAATTGCACTATGGAAACAGCTTTTTAGTTATGATTTAATTATTCTTCTTACCCGTTACATGTGAATGAAACACTTTGGTTATTTTACCTCTCCAATTTCCTAATTCACCAGACGACAGTGTCTGTTATTTCATGGCCCTCTTAAACATTCTCTATCAATAACTCAGATACACACACACATACAAAGGTTAAACTGTCCATTCACATTAAGTTACGGCAGATACGCTGGTCAATTTCATCGTAAAGTCTGCATTATGTAATAACTTTTAGCTAAACCGAAATGAACACCTTTGCCTTAAATTACACCTGCAGTTTTATTGAAACAGAGTTTTGCTGAACTAAGTCATGAGAAAGTCGAGTATTCTATTCCAAATCTCTCCATACCAGTCTCGTAACAGAAATTTCAGTGAACGGGGAATTTTTATTATTAAAAAACAATGTCGAATTGAATTGAAAAACTCTAAGCAAAAGTCATTCATATTATAATTTTGTAAGAGAAAGTCACTCAGATTCCTTCTATGAAATGACTTGATATTTTATATATTTTTTCTATATATTTTTTCATTAGTTATCAAATGGTAGGGAAACACTAATTCCAACTGTATATTGTATAAAGTGTAAAGAGCTGTGATAGAAAAATCACTCAAGGGCCATAAAAAAATAGCTACATGATAGTGCCTCGTTCAAGAGACTCACAGGGGTAGGAGGGGGAGGTGGCACCTGTGGCCCAGTGGGTAGGGCACCGGCCCCATATACAGAGGTTGGTGGATTCAAACCTGACCCCGGCCAAATTGCAACACAACAATAGCCAGGCATTGTGGTGGGCACCTATAGTCCCAGCTACTTGGGAGGCTGAGGCAAGAGAATTGCCTAAGCCCAGGAGTTGGAGGTTGCTGTGAGCTGTGATGCCACTGAACTCTACGGAGGGCAATAAAGTGAGACTCTGTCTCTTAAAAAAAAAAAAAAAGACTCACTGGGTATTACATGAAATATACAGTTGCCTCTGTAGTTGACACATAAATCTATTCAAATTAATTGCTTCATAAAATATCATTTTATGTCAACATTAAATATTTCTAATTCTGTCAGATCTGACATATTCTGGGTCATCTCAATTTAAAGTTTGTTTCAAAGAAAAGGTGTATTTTGAGAAATAAAAGGCATTCACTTTACAAATGCAAGGAACCAAAAAACAAAAAAAAAACCCTTACAATTATAAACTGGAATTTTAAGTCTTAAGCTTTTTGCAAAAAGACAAATTAACATTTAAGAAGTCACTTCAATCAACTACCACATAAATCAAGTCCAACTCCAGCAATATTTCTTACATAGAAAGGTAAGAAATATTCATGTTTCCTGAATGTCAATCTTCAGGGAGGACTGTAGTATATGATCACATTTACATCTTCAAAATGTATTTATTTATTGTAAAAAACAATAACAATAATGTATAACCTGGAAAGTAACTGCTTCCAGGAACAAAACATTATTTCCTTTGACACAAATGCATGTCTTAGTCACTATCCGGTAGCCAGGATGACTGAAAGTTCACACAGGCTTCTTCTTCTAGATTGTGCTCTTAACAATCACAACATGCGGAACAATAGCAAGTAATCCAATCATTAGTAGAGATTTAACTAATCCTGCATTTTTTTTTCCTGCAGAGATCTATCCTTTTGAATTTTCTCATTCCTTCTGCTAAATATCCAATAACCTATACTTAAATTTAGAGCCCAGATTAAATGTACATAAATTCTGAAAATCCTTTTTCATAACCATTTATCAAACTTTTTGAGATCACTTAAAAAAAAGAAATCGCTGCTCTACTCATGTGTACTACTTTAGGAATTATGTGATGTAACAGTGGGACCCTTACGGCAAGCACACTGTTCTTTCCCTTTAGTACGGGGAGTGGGGCTTTCGATTCCAAATAAATGTGAAAACTGTATTTAAATGGGCAGGTCTGAATCAGATTTTCCAGCTTGTCACTTTCCACCCACAACCCTCCCTCAAATACACATTGAAAATATATTCAAAAACAATGGTACACCATAATTGTTCTTTTCAGCCATTGTTTTTCCAGTCCATAAAAATAATATCACATAAAAGATTAACTTCATTCCTCTTTCATTTCTGCATGAAGTATGCAACTGAGGAAGGGAACACCTTCTACTCTGTACATTGCCCAACACCACATATGGAAATCTGATTATTTTTCCCAATTGTTATTTTATCCCAAGGTCATGCCTATCTATTGGCAGCTCTCCAGGAATGGATGATTCATTACATTGATGAAAATGTCGTTCATAAAAATATTATTTATATCAAAGGCATAGAACCAGGATCTACTCTTAATCAAATGATAAAAATATGAATGAATTTTCATTGAAAAGGAATTGAAATATGCTAAAGCTCATCATTTTTGCTCTAAACACAGTCATTTTTGTTCTAAAATCTCTAATGAAAGCTATGTCCTACACGGAAACACAGTTATCAAGCTAGATTAGCTGAAAAGATACAGTTAAAATTCAATTATCCATACTAATTGTGGGGGTCACTGGCGCACATAATGCAAAATTCTTTTGTATATGAAAGATATTTGGGTATCTCTGACAGTCTATCAATGTGCTTTATCTTTATTAAAATAAGGAAGTCGTTCTGAAAGATGTGTTTAGATCTATTTGCCCAGGCCCTCAAACCGTCAAACTATTGACATAAACTCCTTCATTCACCCCATTTAAGGGGTGAACTAAGTTGTCTCCTAGATTAATGGAAAGACTGGCTTAACTTTGACCTTGGCTCTCTCTTTATAATTAGCTAATTCATTCCTAGGGGGAAGAGGTAATTAATTTATTGGTTCAGAACTTCTTTAGGAAAGAAACGCAACAGTCTCACTTAAAAGGACTTTCCTTGTTCCTGCAGATCTAATTCAATCACAGATTTAGATAGAAATTATGATTTATTAAATTCTTTCAAACATATTAACTCTGTGGCCAGTGACTCACTTTAGGTCAGAGAGCCCTAAGACACAAATAGAGCAACTGATATTGTCAAAATCCTAATGCCACTTACTAGAGAAAACAAACCTAGAAGTAAGGTTTCCTCGTTCTCAATTTAGTTCTCTTTCCCTGATTCCACAATTATATGTCCATAAGAATGTTACAGCAATATTAATAGTATGGTGATGTTTCAAATTGAAATAATGTTATTTGCAAAGCAAATCTGGACTCACATATGAAAGCATCCATTCCAGACAATTCCCTTTTAAAGGTAACCTTTATTTTTCTCCCCAATCTCCTTCCACAAACAAAACTAATGTTTTTATGAAACATATAAATAACAACTTCATAAATTTAAATATAACTGTCATTTTAACAGTGACACTGTAGAAACCACACATAATTTTTAATCTAAAATAATCTCTCATTTAATAGTCAAAAATGTTTGAAAAAAATTAATAAAAGCATCTCCTAAAATAAGAAATTCATACTCTCCCTGAAGTATCTGGAAAGTCTACCATCTCCAATCTTTTTAAATACAACCTATAAAACTATTCCCAGAAGGGAAAAACATAAAGATAATACAAAATTAATCAACACTAATAATATCCCAAATCAAACTAAAATTATGAAAACGCCAAAAGCTAAAATGACTTACAATAATATAAAAGATATGAAGCACAGTTATAGAGTCATATCTTGAGGGACCAGAGATTTATTGTTTACCCAGAACACTTTGGGGAATGAAAGGGGTGATAATTACACTAGGACAAGTATACATTGGGATTTTCCTAGGGGGAAAAAAAAGACACACAGCCATGCTAATTATATGCCTTCACCAGTTGGATTTTTTCAAAGATTCCCAAGCATATGTTTGTTTTAGGTCAGAATTTGTTTGTTTGTTTTCTTTGTTTTAGGTCAGAATTTTTTTTTTCTCTTCATTTCCTCCTGCCCCTACTTTTCCTTTCCAGTCCAGGAAAATATTAGTCACGTCCCCTAACACTTTCTACTCTGAGTGCCCTATTTTGTCTATTAACTGAGGCAAGAAATGTTTATTAGTCTGAAATTTCCTTTAAAAGCTATTACTTCTACAATCACAGTTTTACAACCCCTGTGTTCCCATTTCAAAATCTCATGCCAGCTCCCTAAGGAGAAAGACAGCAGCAGCCTGGCTTCTGCCTACATTGTTCTATGTTTGCAATCAAATGAACTGGACTTTAAAAATCTGTTATAGCTAATTTGAGGTGTGTACGCTACAGATGCTAAGTCTCCTGAAATTCAATATTCTACAAGAAATATTAAACAAGAAAATCAGCAGAAGTGGGGGGGGGCACAAAAGAACTGGGCAATATTATAAAAGAGCTTTCTTTGCACAAAGGATGGTCTGGGTTTCTAAAGACTTTCTGAAAAGTTTACTCCACATATGCACATGGCTGCTCCCCTGTCTTCCTAGAAATGTCGCCTTTCCAGACCTTTCTTTACCACTCTATTGCAAAATGAACATACACCACACTCTCACCTTCCTTTCTAACTTTATTTTTCTCCATAAAAACCGCTATTTGAGGCATCGTATCTTTTACTTATTTTTCTTTTCTGTCACATCCCCACTAGAACGTAAGCTGTATAGGCACGAAGATCTTTTTGTTGAATGTGCTCACTACTATATCCCAATGCCTGCAAAAAAGTCACTAAAGAGTTTTCAGAAAGTCTTATAAATAGTTGTTGAATCAATGAACTAACAACTTAAGAGACGTAACCTATACATCAACCAAGTTCACAAAGATGGTGGCCATCTGGTACACGGGACGCAAATCTTTCTACAAGCCTTTGTTATCTAAAGATGATTTAAAATTCATAGTAAAAATGGCCACTTTGCAAATATCCTTTGGATACCTTTCAAATACAGAATTATTTGGATTTCAAAAGAATTTGATTTCAGAATGTTTATTTATCATTTACAAGCACAGCAAATAACTTTTATTATGTGTTTAAATGCATTTCTAAAAGCAATGGTAAACATAATTCTTGGTAGTTAGTCTTTTATGTTATATACAAAATACTCACAAGAAAGTATATGCAAAATACTAATGTGAAACTAATGAATTTCCTTTGTCTTCCCTAAATTATATGGGATAGTGTAGATTTAAAAGTGGCTACTTTGTGTTAAAATACATAAAAATGCAAATATCAATATTTGAAACAATAGCGATCAAGTTCTCCATTTTCTCCATCAAGATGAACATTTGTGTTTGTGTAGAATAAGAGAAAATGGTGATGAGCATTACTAATTGCCATGAATAGAAAATACTTACGGAACATAAACTGTAACATGGTATGATACTGATGTTGAAATAGCTGAAACTGTGAAATTCTAAGATTAAAGTAATATTAGTCTCTTTTCTCCATGATGAAAAACTTATAACAACTTAACCTTGAAGGACTTTAATACTAGTGGTCAACAAGATTTATGCTGAACCACCTCCGCCAAGACCTGAAAGTCTGATTCATCTGTGAACTGTCCAAAACTCCAGGCTTCTTGTAATCTTCCCAGTTCCCAGTTACAAAGAAGCAGATAAACATGTACAACTATGCACACACACATCTCCTTCCTTCCTCTGCCCTAGCTGTTACCACATCCAGCAACTAGGCAAGATTTCCCAAAAGAAGTAACAAAATTAAAAACTTAAAGAGTATCCTGACACCTTGAGCCTGTAGCTGAGAAACAATCACGGTTCAACAGCCCAGGCTTCCTTGTGACAGACAGTACACATACATGACGCAAATGACCAAAGTTAGAGGCTGCAGACTATTATACATGGAAGAGGTTTGCTAGATGAACAAGTCTCTATAAAGACCCTTTCAGCAAGTGTCAAAAAGCAAAACAAGTTCTAACCCAGTGAACTGACCTGTTGAGGGGTCACTGAAATATGTTCCAAACGCACAGCTGTGTTTCTTGAACTATGGCTGTTAGGAAGTCCTTGCAACGTGGACATCTTTCCTAATCATCAATTTTAGTCAAAGATTTTAGAGGAAAAATATTGTATTTGTATATTAAAACAAGCACATATATTTGGAGGAGAGTGCAATGTTTACAACATTGTTTTTTAAATGAATCTTAAGACTTCAAAATAGGTTTCCATTTATGCCTTTTGGAATTAAATCTCTCTTGCAAGAATCCGATTATTCACCTCTACAGTCATGATGTCTTCTGATAGAAATGTCTGAGAAATAGTAATATACAAAACATTATTACTTCATGCAAAATAAATAGACATACATACAAACACAAGCCTGCTCCTGGCTTAGAAGTTTTTAATATGATGGACAGCACACGGTATTGCAGATATGCTTATGGTTCTTTGACAACTAAGCATTTGAAAAATATATGAGGCCCTATTCGTAAGCTCAACGTTGATACAGGTATCTACAGAGTATCATCTATAGAGCAATTATATGGATTTTACATTCATATATATACACACAGAAATAAATAATATCATTCAACAGAGACAAACAAGATACCTATAAAAAACAGAAAACACGCCATAATTAAATCCCTATTAGGAAAAAAAAACTTCATCAATTTCCTATGAGACTCATTGGGTTGGAACTTAAAATTCAACTAAAGCTTTCCCTTGTGTCTGACCCCAGCTTTTCCTTCACACTCTGTTACTTCTCCCCTCTCGTTTTACATGCAGGATTACGTGGTATTATCATATGTTACAGCACAACTGTTGACCATCTGTCTTTTTGTTATCTATACATTAATTGTTGAAAAGGCAAAAAAAAAAAAAAAAAGATATATACTTTGTATTTAACACTGAAGCGTCACTCTAGTACTTGGCACAAAGAAAGCCACTGAAAAAGTGGTTGTTAGAATAACTAAGGGGATAAATGAACAAATAAATATTTCATTTTAATTTCTCTTCTCACGTGTCAATCACACTAGCGCTGTTTCAAAGACAGTGATCAGAATTTCTCTCATCACCCAACAGGCCTTTTCAAGGGGATTCTCTCTGTAATGACTCAAGCTATACTTAATTGAATATTCAACAAAGTTACGTTACATAGCACATGAAATATTATGTGATGAATAATTTTAAATAAATGAATACTTCTTCCTAATTAGAGAACAAATATCTAAAATACTTATGTTTCAACAGAGCCAAAATACACACAATTTCTTTTTCATGAGATGATTTCTCTGGTCACCTCAACACAGGGAATTCTCTTTGAAATCACCATAAACTAGTCTTTCAGGATATTCCTTTGGAGACTACTACAAAAATCTCCACTTCTGGGTGGAAATTATTGAAATGCTAATATGTGGAAAGTTTTATGAGAAGTAAGTTATAATTCAGAAGTATGAACGTACAGCATCCAGAATATCTATAGAAATCTTCACAAAGTATAGAATTTAAACATAAGCCATTTCAATCTTAAATATGGAAACTTAAAAACCAACACAATAACATTAAAAAAGCTTTCACTAAAGGCACTATGCAAAAAGGAATTTTACATTTTACCTTTTCAAATTGTTTTAATCTGGGACTCCTTCATTTAGTTTATTAGGAATCAAAACAAAATCTTTGCACACATATCTGAAAAGAGTATTCTTCAAAGGGGCTTTCGTTCTTTTTCAAAGAACGTTTTTATAAAGTCAAAACATTTACTAAAATTCACAGAAAGCCCACTACTGAAGATTTAAACCTTGAAACAGGGATGGGGGCAGGCAATCTAACAGAGGAAAATATCCATCCCCAATAAAACGCTTTCTTTCCTCAAGTGCCAAGAAACAACACACGAGGGCAAATAAATTGCTATGAAAGGACCCATTTAATTAGAAAAGATCTGGAAATAGGTACAAACTCTACAAGTATGAGCTCTCCCAGAAAGTCTGGTTTCTGTGTCCGATTAGATACTGGTTTTGATTTTCCAATTAACAAAGTATGAGGGATTCTGCTGGGAATTTATTTTTGATTGGACATCAGCATCCAAACTCCTGCCACTCTACTTGACAGTAGTGACAAAATGACCCGCTTCTCTGGCAAAATTGTGTGGGCTTGCAAATGATTTTAGTATAAAATAGAATGATCAACTGAGTCCAATAAATATCTCTTCAAATATTCACTGCGGAGTGGCACAAAATACAAAATTAATCTTTCAGGAACCAGCCAAATAATTTAATAAACCCTAAGAAATAACAGAGAAGCAACACCTTAAAATACTAAAGGGGTAATATAAATTTCAGAATGAAGACTTTTACTCATTATTTTACACACACACAAATACAAAAAACAATACATTTGGGAGAAATCATCTTGGGTTTCTAGGCTACTTCTGGGATACCCGCCTTCTCCTCCGGGTTCTTGCTGCGCCTCATTCCTCCACACACAGAAATTGATTATTCTTCAGTATTAAATTACCAGGTACATGAGAATCAGATAAGCATTCTAGGAAAAAGCTATGATTTTGTGATAGCCTCTTCCCCCAACTTGCACTTTTCAAGAACTCTCATTTGTTTCCTATTTTGTTCTCTTCTTTCTTTGCAAAAGTAAATCTTGACTGGAATAAATAACTAGGGGTTTGGCAGTATGCTATGAGGTGAAGAAAGTGAATCTAAAGGCACCATTAATATAAATTGAGCCCTTAGGAGCTAGTCACCAGCTCACCAGCCTCCTCTATAACCCCTGGGTCCAATGTTGAGTTAATTGTTCCCTTCTGTATTATACATTATTCTCAGTTCTGGCCACAAGGCAGCAGGTTAAAAAAGGGCAGCAGGAAATGGAAAGCAGACAGTGCCTTCATAGTAGTAGTTGTTTTTCAGGCAAATAAGGCAAAAAGGAGAGGGAGAAGATAACAGAACTGGGAAAGGATGGGGAAAAAAATCCAAGGCATTGCAAAAAGGAGGAAAGATATTAAAAGGGGAAAAAAACTACATTTGAAGTGATTCTTCCCCAATCTTGAGATGTACAGATAGATACATATAGTTCTTTCTCCATTAAAATTTTTTTATGAAATCACAGCTGTGTACATTAATGCATTTATGGGCTACAATGCGCTGGGGTTTTTTGACTAAGGTTTCATAACTCAAGTAAGTATGCGATCTGGATTATTTTTTAAATCAATTATCTGGCTGAATCATAAGTGCCTTGACAATTCTTAAAACTTAAGTCTTAATAATCTTTAGATACTTTAATCATAAGTGAAAAGACAAATTTAATCAGTCAGATTTTTCTTTTTCAGAATGTGTCTTAAATCCTATCTATCCCCCACTTTCAGATCCTATTTTTAAGGCAAATAGTACCTCTACTCAAATTGTAGTTTTCACTGGCTTTAAACTATAACATTATTTTTCATTTCTCTAAGAAAGAAAAAAAGGTACTACCAAATAATTAACAACCTGTCATCAATTGCATCCCAATATCAGATATAGTGAGAAAATGTTCATTTTTTCGTTGGATGCAGTATCCCAACTCTGTCTGCTCCCATCTCCTCTCTGCATTCGCCCCGCCATGCTTCACTCTGCCACATGAGTTACCTGCACCTGAATAGCATTGCCCAGCTAAAAAGCCACTGTGTTTCCCTTCCACATGCATAGGTGAAATCTAAATTAGATATTACTGTAATAGCATGCAGAGTTTTTCACAACAGGACCCAACTGGCTCTCCAGTTTCAACTCCTGCCACTCCTGCACCATAACTCTATCCCGAAGCCACAATGAGAATATCTACTTTCCCTGATACATCATGATTTTTTTCAAGACTTCCTAGGGGCTCTATGAATTGCACTTCAAACTGTCTCCCTTTCCTACCTTTTTTATCTAGAAAAACATTACACTTCATAATCTTTCTTGAAGCATTTTCCAAACACAAAGGTCATTCAGGGTGCGTATGGGAATGGATAATTTTGTAAGAACCAATTTCCAGACCCTCAATTTCCAAATTTCCTCTTTCCCAAGTCTGTCTCCTTGAGAACACTGGTTGCCCACAAGTTCTTCTTTCCCACCTTCACCTGTCCACTCGCATATTTTACAAGTGTAACAAAAATGCATTGTCCAGGGCTTAAACAGCCCCTGAGACCAGACAGCTGGGAACAACTCAGAGTCCTCCTCTAGAGGGAAAATCCTCTAAGAACAGAACAAGGAATTTAGAAGGCAGCAGAATTAGTTAGCTCATCTCCGGACTCAGGACCAGACTTCATGCCTTTGCCTATCTGTAAGATGGACCGTCTATCAGGCCGTTTACCTCACAATCAGAACTCAGAAAGGAGATGCTAGGGAAAGGACGTATATCATTGACAGTTTATTTAAACTAAAAAAAAGGATGTCATATTTTTTTCCTACCAAAAGTTAAAGCTGATTAGTCCTACTGGTTTAACAAAGACTAATTCTTATATGACGGACATTTTCTGCTTTGAACTAAACCTAGTGTTAAAGACGTTGACCAAAATAATATAGATACGTAAAGTACGTGTATAACCTAACAGAAGCAGGAAAGGTCACCCCGGCAGGTGCATGTAACACTCAGCACATCTTGCTGCAAATACCTGTTGAGTATCTGCCTCCCTCCACTGGACCCTGACTTACTCAAAAAACTTAAACTGTGTGTTAGTCATCTTTTATTCTTCATTTATTTCAGACATTCAGTAAATTTTTCTGGGCTACTTGATCAGTCAGAGCTACAATTAAGTCTCCTCGTCAAAAACACAGCAGTAACCAAACTGTTGAATAAAAAGAAGGCCTCCTAACCACAAATACTCATTCCTCCCTCTAGACTCCCACTGGATGTGCCCGTATTTCCTATAACTCACTCAGTACCCTGTGCTGAAAATATTACTTAGGTATGTTTCATACTTTTAGTAAGATCAAAAGTTCTCACCATCTGTTATCACCTCAGCAGCTAAGGTAAACCCTACTGACATTTTTGAACGAATCAATAATTGAAAATAAGCATATCAGCCTTTTGCTCTTTGGAACACTTATACCTAATTTAATCTTACTGCCATGGGCATTGGCTAAGGGTAGAGAAGGTAATTCCTAAAAAGAAAAAATTGCTGTCAGTATATGAATATGATGCCACTGACTCAGCAGCAGGCAGGGCAGGCACGCTGAGTCATTTTTTCCAGTAGTAATGATGAATTGTGCTGACGGAGCCATTTGGTTCCTCTTGGGACCAATGGCGTACATTTTTTTATGTAGCTTGTCAGGATTTAAAATATAATTTTTGGCCATTGAACAAAGTTGGGATATTTTCTTTAAAAAAAAAAATGTAGCTATTTCACTCAAAGTGACAATACCAAGAGCCAAAATAAAATAACAAGAGCACATGCAACAGAAATAAATGCTCCATCTCTTGTTGGGAGCCCTCAGACCTGATGATCTTTAATCCCTTCATACATGAGTCAGTTGGATCTCAATATCTTATGATTGACCACATGAAGAGCAAACACGAGTTGAAATTTATGTACTCTCCTTTCAATTTACTTAGGGGCTATGCCATCAATTAGCTTTGTAGAAAAGGAAAAATCTCACTGCATTTCAATTTCTACATGAAAATTCCTTCCTTCCTAACTCTTGAGTTTTAGTTTGATAAAATGAAATTTAAAGATACTACTGCTATTCTTTGTTCATTTATTCTGAAGATGTCAATTCGAAAAAACTGATGTTATTCCATTTTTAATAGTATATTTTCTGGTATTCCAACAACAGAAGAACGAATTGTCAGAAATGAAGAACATCATACACATTTACTAATATTGAATAAAATGCTATTAAATAACTAAATCTACCAATGGGAGAGGAAACAAACAAGCTGTTCTCTTCATGCTCATTTAAAGAATCCCAGTGTAAACTACCATCCAGCTTCCATGCTGCACCATCAACTTAAAAGCCACCCTGACGTTTTCCAGTGGGCTATTGCTTCATTATCTCTCATTTTCTTATTTCTTATTTATATCGTTTCTACATATTAAGCTACTATCTACCAAAATAAATTACCTAAAGTTAATGTGAACTAAAAACAAAAAAAGAAATTTTGGCTTTTTTTTTAAAACTCTATTTTCAAAGAAAAGACAACCTAATAGGAAAACTGTAAGAATAAACTAGATCTAATCATGAAATAATTTCTGAAAACTTCATATGAGAAAGAATTTCATGATATACAGATATAAAGAATGGCTATCGGGACACGTGAATGCAACAGTACACTGGTAAGAAGGATTTTAAACTCGACACGAGAGTGAGGCCTCCTGGTTTACACGGAGTGAGGAGGAAGTTTCCCTGGACAGAGAACTTAAGTGCTGAAACCAGAAAAGTCCTGGGCAAACTGGACCAAATGGTCACCCTATTTGACAGAGTAAGTCTAAAACTTCGATCCTCACTTACTCTTTATACAACAGTGACCTGGCAGTAATTTTAAAACATTTTAAAGAGAATACATGCATTTAACAATTTTATTTCTTATAACATGTTAAGATAATGCTTATTTTGATTGCATTTTTAAAGGAAAACATAAATAAACCCTAAAATGCTTTTGAGAATTCACTTTTGTAGAATTCACTTTTCATTTTCTATTACCAAGTCAACTAGCTTTTAAGTATGAATTTAAAAATCAACAAAAAAATAAAATGAACAAAACAAATAATTATTTAATTCAAATAAAAACTTCACGAAGTCCTAAGCTAAGAATTATCATGGTGTTCTTTATTAAGTGCTTTACATTAAGTATCCATCAATCAATCTTTATTTTTTGATTACAAAGTGAAACTAAATTATTTAACAAATTAATAAAAGTAATAGAAAGTTCATTTTAACATGAGTTAAGGCAGCAATTAAGGCAAGAGAAATTTACATGTTCAAAATGAAAGAAATACTGGGGCAGCGCCTGTGGCTCAAATGAGTAGGGCAATGGCCCCATATGCTGGAGGTGGTAGGTTCAACCCAGCTCCAGCCAAAAAAAAAACTGCAAAAAAAGAGAAAGAAATACAAAAACAAATATTAGCATCACATGATTACCTTTTACCTACTCATAGCTTTTTGTCTTCCAAAATAAATTCTCTGCTGGTCCATTTTCTAACCATAATCTAATGAAGTCTGAATATTATTCTAAAATTATTAAAAAAGGAAAGGATTAATGTGCTTAAAAGAAATGTTAATACTTCAAAATATTCATAAGTAAATACTGTAAACAGAAATCTCTTTACAAGTTTTCTAATCTTATATGACTAGTGAATCACGTAAGGATAGTGGGCTTTTTTAAGATATAAATTACTAATGCATGGAGAATATTGTTTGAGATATTACTTCAAAATAATAAAACTTTTTTTATAACCATAGAGCCTATAAAAATGTCTAGGTATAAAGTAGATGCTCAATAAACAAGCTTAATTAGTATAGCATATTATGGGCACTGACATCTGTTTTGTAGAATAAACATTAATTACTTGACAGTCAACCCACCCAAAATTGCTTCACCTCCTGCTCGGCTTCTCTCACTGATGTTACAGAATGTAATATATAAACTTTCAACCAAAACAAATATGAACTCTTATAACAGTAGTACACTCTTGGCACCACGCAGGGCCCACATGACTTTCCAATAAAACCGACTTTTTCTTTCCCTATTTAGGTTTAAGTCTTTGTCCTACATTTAAATAGCCTATAAGGGGAAAGTAAGTAAAACAGTCAAATTCACCATGGTTTGACTACAGAGACCATTACATTACCACAGCTGGTAATTAATTCAAGCAATACAGAATACCGACTCTGCTGGGCTTTGAGCCAAGCTCTGAAAAAAAAAAGGAGTAAGACAGACACCAGCCCTGTACTCACAGTATATAATACTTCATGGAACCCAGGTAACAAATAACCAAATGAACACATAAAATAATCACAAATTATAGCATGTGCAATAAAGGACATGAGTGGCAAAGATAGAGAACAAAGGCGGAAACCAATGAAATAGCATGGTCAGGACTGGCTTTGCTGAGGAAGTGACATTTTAATCAAGATCTGAAGGATGAGAAAAATAGTCATGTGAAAGCGGAAGGAAGCACATTCTAGGCATAGAAAGCAAATGCAAAGGCCTGAGGTGGGAAAGAGCTTACTGTTTAGAAGAACTGAAAGAAACCTTGTTGACTCAAGCAAAGTCGAAGTGGGTTAGGGTGGGGACACCATCTGTGGTTGCAGAAATAGGCACCAAACTAGACTGGTATTGAGAGCACTCAGGAGCCACTGATGGACTTGGGTAGGGGACTGAGATCTTCCTCTGCCATGTGGACAGTAAGAATGGGGAGCAGGAATGGGAGCTGGTGGACCAGCCACTTAACTTGGCACATTTATTAAATTTCACCCTCAAAAGAAGGCAAGTGTGCACTTTTTAAAGTTGTTTCTTTTCCTCTGAATTCCTGAGCACTTAAGTTGTCTGCTATCCCTGACATTACCAATACCAACATATTATTTCAAATAAACATAATCGATATGCCCAGAAAATCCCTGGACTCTCAATGCCAATTGTTCAATCTTGGCTCTTTTGCTTACTAGCTTTGTGAAGACTCTAGTTTTAATGTCTGTACCTCTAATGTATAGACATATAAGAGACATTACATTATGTAGATTAAATTATTCACCTTTGTTAATGTTCTCACAGTAATGGGCTAAAAAGTATTAAATACTTTTTTAGACATATAGAGACATTAGAGGACATACAGAGACATTACATTATGTAGATTAAATTATTCGCCTTTGTTAACATTCTCACAGTAATGGGCTAAAAAGTATTAAATAAAATAATTCATATGAGGCATGTGACACTAGATCATTATAGTCAGAAGTAGTAGTTACTGTTATTTTAGTTCTTATTATCAAAATTCACCATTACAACTACCCTTTAATTTTTTTTTTAATGCAGTTTTTGGCCAGGGCCGGGTTTGAACCCACCACCTCCGGTATATGGGGCCGGCGTGCTACTCCTTTGTGAACCACAAGCACTGCCCTTTTTCTACTATTTTTAAAATGCGATTTCTCCTAGAGCCGCAAGTCCAGCAGAAACTATCACAAGCTGCAATTGTGAATTCCCAGTTAATCAGGTCTAATGTGTATATAGTAACACTTCCAGGTGAATGGGTAAATACCACATTCGACTGTGTCAGCTGAGTCATATGAATTAGATTTATAAAACATTCTGGGGAGTGGTGGGTTGGGTACTAATGCAGAGACTCAGTTATTGTGTAGCTAAACAATGTCCATACAAAACACCATGAAAAATATCGTATACGATATGCTTATATTAGAGAAGGCAAAACAGTAACAAACTTGCATAACGGTTAAGTGGACAACCAGCAATATACTGCATTTTTAAGTATTTCACCTACAGTGGCTTCATGACTGATCTTTTTTTTTTTAATTTTTATTAAATCATAATTGTATACATTGGTGCAATCATGGGGCACAATGTGCTGACTTCATATACAATCTGAAATATTTTCATTAAACTATTTAACATAGCCTTTATGGCCTTTTAATCACTATATGAAGACATTTATATTCTACATTTAGTAATTTTCACTTGTACCCTTGTAAGATGCACCGTAAGTGTGATCACACCAATCACCCTCCCTCCACCCATCCTCCCCCCACCCCTCCTCTCCCTTGCCCCCCTCACCATTTCTTCTGCTATAACTGGGTTTTAGCCTTCATATGAAAGCTATAGATTAGCTTCATAGTAGGGCTGAGTACATGGGATACATTTTCTTCCATTCTTGAAATACTTTGCTAAGAAGAATATGTTCCAGCTCCATCCATGTAAACACAAAGGAGGTAAAGTCTCCATCTTTCTTTAAGGCTGCATAATATTCCATGGTATACATGTACCACAATTTATTAATCCATTCGTGGGTCGATGGGCACTTGGGCTTCTTCCACAACTTAGCAATTATGAATTGGGCTGCAATAAACATTCTGGTACAGATATCTTTATTGT
>CAUYRH010090143.1:0-29036 GCA_963574655.1 Perodicticus potto
TAGTCCCAGCTACTTGGGAGGCGGAGGCAGGAGACTCGCTTGAGCCCAGGAATTGGAGGTTGCTGTGAGCTGTGATGCCACAGCACTCTATCCAGGGTGACAGCTTGAGGCTCTGTCTCAAAAAAAAAAAAAAAAAAGGAATTGCTAATCATATTAGAGTCTTGGAAAGGATGTTTAAAACAAAAAATATTTTGTGGCAACTAGTTTACGAAAGCAATGAATGCAAATAGCTGGATTCGTATTTAGGTGCCAACCATGTGGCCATGGGACCCAGGATGACATCAGAGCAAATAAACCTTTTACATAGTCCAGGCAATTCTCCCTCAGCTGACATTGTGTTTTGAATGTTGAGAAAAGGTGTACGTATAAGCAACCCCAGACATGTGCTTAGGCCAGGGGCTTCAAAAAATGAAGAAAGGAGGCAGCGCCTGTGGCTCAGTGAGTAGGGTGCTGTCCCCATTTACCGAGGGTAGTAGGTTCGAACCTGGCCTCTGCCAAACTGCAACAAAAAATAGCTGGGTGTTGTGGGCGCCTGTAGTCCCAGATATTCAGGATGCTGAGGCAAGAGAATCACCTGAGTCCAGGAGTTGGAGGTTGCTGTGAGCTGTGACGCCATGGCACTCTACCGAGGGTGATAAAGTGAAACTCTGTCTCTTAAAAAAAAAAATGAAGAAAGGCCATGTCATAACTTACTCAGGTCAGAGTACCCTGATCAGGCAAGTTCATGCTCTGCTGGGGTGAGCATGTGGGCCCAGGTTCGACAATGTCTTGACCCTCACCAACGTGTTCTGAACAGAGGGGAATGAGGAAGCTTCAAGGGCCTCTGTCTCAGGTTGAACACATTAGGAAGTGATGATGCCGGTGAAGAAACAACCACCAAAAAGTCCAGCATTGAGGCCAATCTGTTCATATTTTAGGTTATTGGTAACCATGACCCGGCGCATCTTGAAAGTAATTGTGTGTGTGTGAGTTTGTGCACACACCCATTAAGTGGAATAAGAACAAAAAGCGTTATAACAATTGCCCAATTAGCTGTCCTGACAATTACAGGAATGTGACATTCAGTTAGTAATGTACTGATCGTTCTCAATTAAATTGCTCATTGAAAGCATTTGCCTGGCTCAGTCACCATGTCAACTGGGTTTTAGAGTGCTGCCCATTGCTTTTGAGAGAGGGGAACAATAGTGTCCTTCACACCAAATCTGAGCTGGCTTTCTTAATTAACCAAGTTGAAACCAGGGAGGGGAAGGGTTGTCCTGGAGCTGGAGTGCAGCCGGGCTCTCTTTCCAGTGATTTCCCAGGCTTGAAGACTGCCCGCTGTGGCCACTGCATCGAGGAAAACCTTCAGGGAGGAGGCTGGGCTGGCCTGGGAAGCCTGCCTGAGCAGGGTTGTTGTGCAATCAGCTAAAGGTCCCTTTTCAAAGCAGGGTGGTGTATGGCAGAAATGAAAGACAAGTAAATAGGAACAAGACAGCAGGTTCCAGAGAGTCAGCAGCATTACTGATTGAGGCCTGCTGGGTTCTTGCCAACATTTTTTCCTTGCATTCAGAAAACCGGGAGGGTGACAGAACCTAAAAACTCTTCTTCCTCCTCTTTATTTTCAAGTGCCTGGTCTCATGGGTGGCCCCCACATCCCCCATCTCTGGGACACACAAGAACCTTAGTTTCCTCTGGCACAGTTCTCTCCTGTCAGCATGCCCACCCACCGCCCACCCATAACAAGCACAGAAGCCTGAGTACAGTGGGGCCCACGAGTTCCACGTGCATTGTGTTCACATCCTGCAGCTCAGAAAGGAGGGGCTGAGGAGAGTGGGGATTTCAGAGGGGGCTGGGCCTCCTCCAGGACAGATCCCCGAGCCCAGAGAGGGCTCTGCACCCAGTGGATGCTTGGCAAGTGCAGGCTTATCTGACATGGGGTGGCACATCTCCCGTGCTGGGAAATGGGGTGCTTGGGGGGGCGTCACATTGCAGGACGTTAAGCAGGCCTTGCTTAAGAGCTGGGGGGCTTTCAGATCTGGGTTCACTGCAGGCTCTGCTGCTTTGTAGCTGGGGGAAATGGGACAAGTTACATGAGTGCTCTGAACACCCAGGACCCTAGTCTGTAAAATGGGGATAACAATGGTCCCACCCCACCGATTTACTACAGGACTAAATAACCAAATGCTTGTGAGGGACCCAGCTCTGCACCTGATACATGGTAATACTCAAAAGTGGTAGCCCTTATTACTACTGATGTGTTAGTCCTTTCAAAAGGAAGGACTTTCAACTCAGCGTCAAAGCTGGGGCTGCTAGAGAGGACCCACCAGCCCTCCAGCCCAGCACGTAGACCCTGGGGCCTAAAAGCTGAGATGCCAGTTATTGGGGCCCAGTTTATGATTCACCCTCCACATGGCCTCTAGTGGGTCTTTCTAATAATGTAGTTCTCATGCATGTTTCCTGTACTACCTGAAACTCTTTAGCGCTGCCCCTGATCATAGGGTACAGCTAGGGCTTCTTGCGTTAAGAAAGTCCCTTAATATAAACCTGGGGCCTGGGACAAGGAGATACATCCAACTGAGGACCCTGTAAGTATCAAGGTCCAGGGTTTAATCAGGTCTAGGGAAGACTCAGGAACAGAATGGAAACAAAGATTTGGGGAGGCATTTCAGGGTCCGAGGCAGGCTGGGAGGAGAGGAGAGCTGGCTGCTGGACCTACGAGTGACCATTGACCCTGGAGGCCTCCCCCGTCTGACCACGTGGCTGCCTTGCCTCCTAGTGTGTGTGGAGAAGGTGTGGCAGACGCCACCAGCATCTCCGACCTCTTCAGTGTCTGGCTTGTGAAAGAAGCCGTCACCATGGGTGGGGAAGATGCTTTGGGTTGTAAGTAACACAAATCCCAATTCAAATGGACTTGAAAAATAGGAATATTTATTTTATCATGACTCTGGAAGTCCAGACGTAAGGCAGGCTGTAGGTAAGGGACTGCTGATGCCTCGATGACGTCATCAAGAATGCCGGCTGTCCTGTGTCTCAGCTCTGCTGTCCTTACAGTGGACAGCCTCCTCTAATACTCTTCTTCAGCGTCTCAGGATGGCTGCTGGGGATCAAATGCTGCCTTCTTGTGAGCGTGAGGGAAGAGCACAGAGCCCTCTCCCCCTGTCTGAGACAATCTGGGGAACCCTGGACCATGCATGAGGTTCTACTCTGGAGATGTATAGACCCCAGGACAAATGTGAGGTTCTATTGGAAAAGGAGCAGTGGAGAAGTGTGGGGTGGGTGGGCAGCAACCTTTCAAACTCTCCTCAGGAATAACATTCCTCCCACTGGCACACAGTAAGCACTCCCTGATTTTCAGGGCTATAACATCCTCCGGCTGCTTGAAGATCCACGCAACCTTGTGAGGTGGACCAGGATTAGTTTACCCATTTGATAGAAAAGTGCTCAGAGAGGTTAGGAACCTGGCTCAAGGTGAAGTGGAGAACCAGCAGCAACAGGTCTTTCTCTTAACTCCTTGCCCATTCAGAGCTTGCCTGTGGTCTAGTATCCTATGGAGGCCCAGAGGGTAACAGGGAGGCTTGTCGGTGGTTGATAAGTATTAACTCAGGAACAACCCCGCAATGCAAACATCTTAGAATCTTGGTGCTTAACTCCCCTCCTGCCCCCACACCCAGCTCTTAGCCAGCCAGCTAGCTAAGCACTCACCAACTCCTGGCCTTTCCTGCCGCCATTCACACGTCCTCCCACAGCCCCTGCTTTTCTGTTTTCTCTTTCTACCTCTGTGAGACGTTTTGTCTCAAGTCTCCTCACTGATACCAATCAATGGCAAAGTCCTCCTAACAGAAGAGTGACAAGCAAAGTCCTCCCAGCATGAGAAGGAAGGAGAGAGGAAGGACTTTCTTGTGCAAAGGCTGGGGCAGCTCCCAACGAAGGCAGCATGGCAGGGAAGCCCCAGGAGCAGATCCGGGCACACTGGCCCAGGGGAGAGCTCCAGGCGTGGAAGCTCCTTTAGGGCAAACACATTAATTTGCCCATTGGAAGATGCAATCCCTTCCAAGTAGTTTCCTGTATGTCTGGTCTGAAGTAAAGGACTGGAAATAGGACTTTGGATGAGCTGGCTTTTAAAATAGCCAAGGGAAGAGTCCACTGTTTGGCTGATGGGCTTAACTTTTGTCCCATGGGCTTAACTTTTGTCCCTAGAGGGGAGCAAAGAAGGGGGATGTGGCCTTTTCCTTTATCATCTTCCTATTTTAATGGGAGAATCTGAACCAAGGATTCTATTGTCTATTCTACCCTCCTGGCCTTGACAAGGAGGCACCTCTGAACACTGAGATGCCCTCCGGGTCACACCAGGGTCTGCCTGAGTTTCTCGTTCTTTTCCAGGGCTCCTTCTCTCCTTTTTCTTTTTTTCAAATTTATTTTTATTTTATTTATTTTTTTATTGAATCATAGCTGTAAACTGTGGTACATGTATACCACGGAATATTATGGAGCCTTAAAGAAAGATGCTGACTTTTCCTCCTTCATATGTACATGGATGGAGCTGGAACACATTCTGCTTAGTAAAATATCTCAAGAATGGAAGAAACAGTATCCAATGTATACAACCCTAATATGAAGCAAATTTATATCTTCTCTCCTTTTTCAAAGGAAGTTTCCAAAATGCGAATAGGCCCCACTGGGGATTGTTGGGCACCCGGAGGTTTCTTCTCTCTTTTGGAATTCCAGGAAATAAATATGAATCCCCAAAGAGTGAGGGAAACTCTGGGACAAAGGCTAGGAGAAGGTGGTAAAGTGCCAGCTCTGCTGTTAGCTACATGGGCTGCAAAAAATCACATAACCCCTTAGTGCCTCAGTTTCCTTATGCCAATGGGATCTTGATATACTACCTTTTCTTCCTGGCTCTTCTAAAGATTACACAAGATAAGTATGAAAGTGTCACTAAGACTGAAAGACTCCTCATAAACGTAAGGTGGTCCTTTTAGTCATCCCAACTGGATAGTGTGCTTTCAATATCTTCCCATTTGGAAATCAGAGCACAGGAGGGGCAGCGTGGTGTTCAGTGAGGAAGCTATTTTCCTTAGACCTCACCATAATTGAGAAGAGCTCTGGAGAGCAAGTCAGGAAAATCTGAATTAAAATCCCAGCTTCCTCTGTCACTAAGAGATCTTCTCTGGTCTCTAACACGGAGGAGGAATGCCAGAGGACCTCTGAGGCCTCTTCTGGCTCCAGCTCTGTAAGTTACTGAACTCCTTACTCCTAAAGCCAGAGATAACAAGATTCCTATCATAAAGTGTTGACTTAAAAATAAAAAATATGTAAATAAAAGCTTTATTGAAGTATAACTGCCATACAATAAACTAGGGACCCCCACTTCTGGCTAAGGTAAAGTACCAGGGACCAGAGTCTTGGCTCTTGTGAATATTTTAAAGCCTAATGTTTTAGAGAAAATGAAGTTGCTTCCCAGCTGATGCCTTTGCAGCCCCCAGAACTTCACCCTGATTAAGGAAAGCAGCACTATTTTTTCTAATTATCCTGACATTTCTGACAAGGCCATTGTTCTGTATTCCTAAAAAGACTTGGAATAGGTCAGATCTGGCTGGGCTCATGTCACATAGCATTGGCTTCCAGGGTTCTCATTAGCTAGAAATGCATTAACATTCCCCAAGGTCGTAATGGGGCTAAAATGGGGCCTCCAGGCCTGTGATAAGGGAGAGAAAGAACTTTGAGACAGCGATCCTTTGAGATGAATTGTAACTCCATCTCCGGAACTCTGACTCTTTCTGTAGGGAAGCAGTTTACATCCAAGTCCTCCAGCTCCCCGAGGGAGTCGGCCAGACCCAGGAAGGGTGGGATGATCCAAACCATGGCAATACCCCAAAGCGACTCTGTGATGGAATCTATAGGCAACTGCAACTCTTCTGAAGTCTCTGAAGTTGGGGTAAAGCACGTTAATCCTATGGTTGGGTTAAGAAAAAACAAGTTCTTTTTTTTCCACTATATTCCAAGAAGTCATCAGCCATGTGATCAATCACTCTGTATCTACTGAAAATAATGTTATAAACAAATAATTAGCAATGCTGGAAAAGTCCTTACAAGACCAGTTTCTCATCCTCTGCCCTGGTGTCATTCTCAAGTGACATTCCATACTGTGGGGCTGTCCTGTGTGTCGTAGGGTGGTCAGCAGCATCCTGGCCTTTTCCCACCAGATGCCAGCAGCACCCACCCCCAGTTATGACAGTCAAAAATGTTCCTAGACATCGCTGAATGTCCTTTGCAGGGCAAAACTGACCCCGCTTAAGAACCACTGCATTAGAGTAATATGGTCCCATTTTGGTTTAAAACAAGAAAGTAATAATACACTATCGTTCTAGCCAGTCTTTAGTGTGTGCTTGTTACTTGTCAGATGCTGTGTCAAGAGCTTACAGATAGGATGTCATTTATCTGTGGGTAGTGCATTATGAGGACCATTTATTTATTATTACAAGAAATACATAAGGCCAACAGGGTTTTCCAATTTCTCTAGTTAATTTGCAGGTTCTCCCTCTGCCTGCCTTTCCTTACAGCAAGGAGGAGAGGCAGTGCTGGGCAGGGAAAAAGAGCCCCCCTTTCTTAGGGGTGTGCTTTTGAACATTCTGCTCATCATGTTTGAGCCTCAATCATCTCATTTATAAAATGAGGAGAATGATATCTGCCTTGCAAGGTTGTTAGGCTTAGAAATAAAATCTGTGATGAAAGGGAACACATCTGCTTAACTTACCACCATCTCCTTATATCAGATGATCAATAAATACTCCCTAAATGATTAGGTCAATTTAAAGAAATGTCTGGCATCTATCATAGGCACAAGCACTGATATGTGCCCAGTGAATACTGGCCGGCTGCCTGGGAGTGATGCAGACAGGCAAAGGACAGAGCCAGCAGCTGGCATCAGATGCAATGGAGAACAGGACACAAATAGAACTGCTTTGGCCCTTGTGCAGTTTCAGACTCAGGAGGATGGGAATAGAAATTGGTAATAGGTACAAGGCCTAGCTTGGTGGCTCCCACTTGTGATCGTAGCATTTTGGGAGGCTGAGGGGTGGGTGGATTGCTTGAGGTTAGGAGTTCAAAAACTAGCCTGAGCAAGAGTGAGACCCCATCTCTACTAAATATAGACAGAAAAACTAGCCGGGCATTGTGGCAGGCACCTGTAGTCCCAGCTACTCAGGAGGCTGAAGCAGGAGGATCTCTTGAGCCCAAGAGTTTGAGGCTGTGAGCTGTGATGATGCCATCACACTCTACCCAGGGCAATATAGTAAGACCCTGTCTCAGAAACAAAACAAAACAGAAAACCGGTAGGTATAGACCATTAAATGATTGCCAAAGTGAGAAGTGCTGCCCAGTGCAGGTTTGGACTGCCACATGCTCGAGCTCTCGCTTAAGCACATTCGGCCTCTGTCTGAGACGGCTGCCTTGCCCAGTGGCAGGCTAACCAAACCTGCTGTTTTGTGGTTAGGCCAAGGACTTGGGGCTCTGGAGAAGTCTTAAAATATTGCTTTTTAAGCTTAAAACAATGAACTTTAATAAAAGAAAACATTTCCATTGAGCTTTTAAACACTTAATAGGAGTTAAAAGTAATTAGGCTAATAAAATAGTCTTGTTTTGGTCCAATTCACTAAGTGCTTTCTTTTATTAACTTCATTGTCTTTTAAGATTTGGATTAAGGTTTGTCTGTATTTGGAAAAGGTCATGTTGCCTGAAGACTGATGGGTGTGGACAGTAACGCAGCCCCTGCCACCAGGGGAGGACAGCGAGAGACAACTCCTGCCCCTTATGCCCTGGCTGTCACTTGGGCACGTTTATTGGGCGTGCCCCGATAAGCCTCAGTTTCCTCATTTGTAGAGTGAGAGCAAGTACACAGTGTGAGGTTGTGTTGAGGATTTGGAGCATCGAGGCTCATAAGCCTGACATACTATAGGGGGCAGGGGGGCAGTGTCAGCTCCGGACGGTCCCCTCCCCTCTTCCCTTCACTTTGGAGATGGCCTCTCCAAATCACATTCACTTTCAAAACCCCGAGACAGGTGACAGTGCTGATTGGAAGCCTTCCCGCCCCAGGCTTGGCTGCCAGCCTCTCCCCTGGGCTCCCCCTGCAGCCTCCCTCTCATGCTTCCTTGCTGGGACCCCTAGGAGTTCCTTGAGGGTAGGGGTTGGGGCCACTTGCCTGTGTGCCCCTCCATGCCTGTCTGCTATCTGACACTCCCCCCACTCCCGTTCTGCTCTGCACTGTGGGGCCCACGTTTCCCAGGCTCCTGCAGCAGCAGTGGCAGGCTTCTTAGCCTGTGTCTACCAATGGGAACACTGATGGATGATGGCAAAGTGGGAAGAAAGGGGAAGCCAGCGTTTCTCTGTCTTCATCCTCGCTCCTCTGTTTTGGGCATGGTTTTTGGTAGTGGCTATGTAAGCCTCTCTCTGCAGTCCAGCCTTGCTTGGCACCCTGGCTTTTGGGCTCTGATAACACCACCTTCCTCCCTCTGGCCCTTGATCCCTAGTTAAAACAAAAAAGAAATGGTTGGTTCTCAACTTTTCCATTTTCTAGGTAACCAATTTCCTGTACTAAATCTCCTCCATGTGAAATGGCTGGCATGGTTTCTCTTGTTAGACAAGTCTTCTTACTTGTAAGGACAAAGGCTGATACGTTTTGGGTCCCCAGCATCTGGCACAGCACCTCTGACACAGATCTCAGGAAGGTCTCTTTGGCTGAATACATGTTCCACTGTAATATTCCAAAAATGTGGGGTTTTGTTCACCTTTTTATAGGCTTTCCTCTTGGTCCCCTGTCACTTGCTATAACTTCAGCAATTCAGAAGCATGAGTAATGAAAGTGAGGGCTAGCCCTAGCAAGTTCATGGCTCAATCTTTAAAGTTCCTGAAAATTCTGTTTATTTGTATTTCATTTTCTCAAGCCCCAGCTTCTAATTGTATCCATCTGCATAACAAGTGTAATCAGTGAGCCAAAATTAAATATCTCCAACCCCTGCCCTTCTAATCAATCACAAATGAAAAGAGCAGGTTCACGTGGAAGAACTGGCTCTGGGAGGCCAGCTCTGTCCATTAGCTCTGTTGGGCTCTGCACCACGGGAGGGACATGGGACCTAAGCCCCCCAGTAGGGAAAATGCAAATGAGTCACTTCCAGTGAGAACCATCTGCAGTGGTATGAGTCTTGAAGGAGACTTTGAGAGAATGCTAATTTAAGAAAAATAAAGCCAGATTTCAATGGATTGGGAAGAAAGGGATTGGAAATCTCTGGAGAAGCTAGGGGTCTGGAGCTTGCTCTGGAAGTTCTGTCTTGTGCCCAGTCAGGGGTTGCCTCCTATATGGAAGGCTTTGGATTCTGGACAGAAATGCCTGGGTTCAAATTCTGCTTCTGCTACTTACTAGATATGGAATCCTGGATGAGTGTTTGAGCTGGTCTGAGCCTCAGTTTGCTCATCTGTAAAATGGGCACCTAGTTCATAGTCGTGCAAAGAGCTCTCATAAGGACAGAGGAGATGCTTAACAAAGGGTTGAGCCCATCACCAGTTAAGGGCCCAGGCCAAGCCTCCTGTGGGTGCACTAGCTCTGCCTTAATTGCCTAGTTGTTTTTAAACCAATCTTCCTGTGCTTTGGAGAAAACAACAAGAACTAGAGAAAGCCCCTGGGATCTGTCGTCCTTGCTGTTGCTCTGGCCGTAGGCTGTGTACCCGGCTAGTCCAGGCAGCTCCCATCCCTCCACCTCTCTGCTCTCACGGGTGAGGAACAGCTTCTCCCCTCACCCGTCCCCTCTCACTGATTCCCCTTACTCCCGCCCCCCCCCGTCCCCTCCTCTCCTCTCTCCCATGAGCCCCCTCCTCTGCCCTCCCCTCTCCTCTCTCTCTCTCTCCTTCCCCTTCCGCCCCTCCTATTCTTCCTTCTTCTCCTACACTTTCCTGCCTTCCCCCTCCCCTTCCTGTCCTCCCTCCTCCTTCCCCCCTCCCTGCTCTCTTTCTTCCTTCTTTCTCTTCTCTCCCTTTCTCCCCCACTTTCCCTCTTACTTCCCTTACCCCTGGTGATGTTGTCATCTCCCGCTTCCCGGCAGCCTGACCACTCCTTCAGCTGTGGCCCTGGCCCAGGCCTCCCTCCTTCCGCAGCTGGCAGGGGCTGGAGTAGGGAAGGGTTAGTCATGGGAGAGAGGTGTGGCTGAGGGGTCCGGACACCCTGACCTTTGTGATCTTCGTTCCGTCACCCGACATTAAAAGGCCTAACCGAAACCCGCGATCTTCCTGTCTGGCGTCCCCCTCTCCCCTGCCGCTGCTGAGCTGTGCCCAGGACCATCCTTCTCTCCCTTCCCCAAACCCACAGCCATTTTGATATCCTCATCTCCTGTGAGTTCAGTGCGCTTGTTGTCCAGGGCAGCAGCTTCTCCAGCCACCTCTCTTGTTCTTCTCTTCCTTCCTGTGACCAATCTCTGGTCCTCATATGGGTCCCTCAAAGCTTCACCCCTGAACTACTTGAGCTTGGGTCCCTCTCCCTGCCCTCATCTGTCCTGCCAGCAGTGGCTGGAGTGCTTTCCTGCTCCGTGTCCCTGTCAGGGCAAAAAGATGCGATCCCTTTCCCTTTCATCACCAGGGTCATGTCCAACACTCTAGAACAAAAGACAGGTTAACAAGAGGCAAGCATTCTGAGCTAATTCAATCAAGGTTTTCTGTGCTATGGGAGACTTCAGACATGAAGACTACAAGGAAACTTTCAGAAACATAGAAAACTTTCTATGTTTAGGTTTGATGAAGAGTGGACAGCTGTGCAGAAATGTGATTGGGCAAAAGGGTATGACCTGACATACCAGACCGAGTGGGGAAACCGGCTCCCTTTTGGCCTCTAGTTTGTAGCAATTTCTCCTCCCAGACATGGGGTAGAATCCTTCTGGAATGAAAGTCTTCTGACCTAATGTCAAACTAGACCAAGTTAGCTCCTAGACAGACATACAGGGGAGGGCAAGAGCAATATTTCTAGGCTTTGGAGGAGGGGGCCTCTCGTTTCCATGACCTGCTTAGGAGAAGAGGAATTCTGTCAAGAGGAATCCCCTGTGTGACTTGCTTTGGGGAAGGAGGGGGGGTGAGAGACAGAACAGGAGGTCAGTGAAACCTTCATTCTCTGGCTGCTTTTGAAGCCTTCTAATGTTCTTTAGTTCTAAGTTCTCAGCATGCCAAAGCAGCATACGTTGGGGTGTTGTTTTCTGAGCCCCAATATCCCGGATCCTATCCCTCTGTGCTCAGAAGCCTGCAGTGGCTCCCACAATGCACGGAGTAAGGCCAAGCGGGGCGTTCACCACCTACCCTCGTTGGTGATGACAGCCCTGGCCCTCCCCTCTTCCACCACAGTCACATGCCCACCCCTCTCCACCCTCCTTGCCTTTTTCTGCCTCGGGCCTTTGCTTATGTTAGTTCTTTACCACTCCGCCCTGTCCCGCTACCTCCCACACCACGAAGCTGCCACAGAGAGGGCAACATCACTTCTCTTACAGGACTCATTGGACACCGCTAGAGGCCCTGGTGCTGCATCAGCAAACAGACACGTGAGTGACTCACAGGACCTTCGGCCACTGACTAACCTCGCTTTACCCCCCTGTGCAGACGGACTTGGGCTTTTTCTTGAGAGTGTGGTTATGCAAATGCGGGTGAACACACATTTGAAAATGATCATGCTTTAAATGACCAAGGCGGGATTCATCAGTGTGCTTGTCAGGCCCCTGCAGGGCACTCATCTGAGGCGCTCGAAATTGTACGGATTCCTGAGCCCTGTCCTTGACCTCAGGGAAGAAAACAGGGTTTTCAGTAAGTCCTTCTGTTACAGCTTCAGGTTTGAAAGTGACCATAGTAAGGGATCACAGTGTTAAAGCGTGTAGAAATCAAAGCGTTTTCATGAAGGGACTCACCATTTCATCATATATGTATGTGAAGGAGAATGTGTGTGTGTGTGTGTGTGTGTGTGTGTAAGAGACAAAGAAAGAGAGAAGAAACAGAGAAACAGAATTGACTGTAGTTTCAGGCATTGTGCGAGGATCTTATCCAATTCCTCCCACACTCTATGCAGCACATTCCATAGTCCTCCTTTTATAGACGAGCCCATAGAAGTCCAGAGACGGGAAGTAAGTGCCACATAGTCACACAGCTGGACCCCCCTGCAGTGCTGCCTATTGGGAGATTGGACTTTACTGGCACAGGTTTTCTTTAACTTGCAAGAACAGCTGGCCCTTGCTTGATAGCTAAATGCAACTTTTCTCATGACATCCCTGGAGACTGGGTTCTGGGCTTCTGAGAGTTCTTTCCACCAGCCCATCCTGGCCCCCGGTATAAGCCCCAGATGGATATTACAAGGTAATCTTTTCCATTCTGTTCCCATCTGAGCTTTTGGTATGGGAGTGAAGCAATCCTGCCATGCTCTGGTTTTGAAACAGAAAGATGAGATAGGTGATGATTATCCACAGCGAGAAACAGGAGGGAGGCCCAGACCCGAGTCACTACCCTGGCTTTGAAGTGACCTCAGATTTGATCACTTTGGATTTTGATGCATCTTTTTTGAACAAGAATTGTTAGTAGAATGAAAACAGCCGTTATCCGTCTTCCACATTAATTCATTTAGTTACTTTTCATTTGTGGAAAATAAAAACAACACTGAGACTGTCCCACTTGGAAAATGAGAGTTTTAAATTGCAGGCATGTTGTTTATTTTCCATAATTGAAGAAGTGGTACACACACGTAGGGAATGGGTGCAGGGCTTCAAACATGCTGTGGAGTAAAACTGCATTGGGTGAAAGGGACTCCATGGCTGGGATTTTTGCTGCAAGGCTTTTTAGACCTTTAAAAATGTTAATTCTCGGCTCAGCGCCTGTGGCTCAACGGGCTAAGGCATCAGCCATGTACACCTGAGCTGGCGGGTTCGAATCCAGCCCGGGCCCACCAAACAACAACGACAGCTGCAACCAAAAAATGGCCGGGCGTTGTGGCAGGCGCCTGTAGTCCCAGCTACTTGGGAGGCAGAGGCAGGGGACTCGCTTGAGCCCAGGAATTGGAGGTTGCTGTGAGCTGTGATGCCACGGCACTCTATCCAGGGTGACAGCTTGAGGCTCTGTCTCATAAAAAAAATAAATAAATGAAACTGGCCCAGGCCAGCTAAAACAACAAAGACAACTGCAACAACAACAACAAAAAATAGCCAGGGGCAGCGCCTGTGGCTCAGTGAGTAGGGCGCCGGCCCCATATACAGAGGGTAGCAGGTTCAAGCCTGGCCCAGCCAAACTGCAACAACAACAACAAATAAATAAATAAATAAAAATGTTAATTCTCAGGCGGTGCCTATGGCTCAGTGGGGAGGGCACCAGCCCCATATACTGAGGGTGGCGGGTTCAAACCTGGCCTCTGCCAAACTACAACAACAAAAAAATAGCTGGGCGTTGTGGCGGGTCCCTGTAGTCCCAGCTACTTGGGAGGCTGAGGCAAGGGAATCACCTAAGCCCAGGAGTTGGAGATTGCTGTGAGCTGTGATGCCACGGCACTCTACCGAGGGTGATAAGGTGAGACTCTATCTCTAAAAAAAAAAGTAAAAAAGTTAATTCTCATTTTGAAATTCTAGGACGGGGATATAATTTTCCAAATTTCTAAAGTTAATTTGACTATGAACCTTTTCATGGAATCTTGCCTTCCAGAACCCAGGATCAGGAGTCACTAATAAATGCTAACCCCTTCCCCATACAAAACATGTCACGGTTCCATGTGGGCTTCTTGAGGGGCAAAGGAGAGTGTCACCAAGACTGTGGAGAGCAAAAGTGAGACTAGGGATCAGGGGGAAGCATGGGCTCCTGAGCAAGCTCTGGGAAGGTGGGACGAAGGACCTGTGTCATTAGTCCCCCAGCTGGTGTGAGGCTCCACTAGGCACTTCCCTGGCTTCCTTGCTGCCATAATGTGGCACAGTCATTGGGAGTAGAGTTTGGCCAGGAGGCCCATGGCATGGCTCCTTGGTCAGAGGGTTTGAGCCAAGGTGGGCCCTGGGCCATGTAGGCAGAGTGCAGTCTTTCTAGCCATCCCCCCAATCCCACTTAGGCTGCTCAGGGTCAATGGAAAGATCTGATCATTCAAATCACACGTGGTGCTAACACAATGTGCTACCCTCATGGGATGTGCCTGTTTTTCAAAGGATGTTCTTGCCTAATGGTGGGATGCCAGGCTCTCTTCAGAGGGATGAAGGAGATGGCTTTGACCTATGGACTCAGGACCCTATGAATGAACCACCACAAATCCATCCCCATTGACTATTCTGCCCTTGCAGGTACATCTTTTCATTTGTGTATTCAGCAACAAACACACTTCTGTTCACAGTAATAAACGTAAGGTTCTGAAAGCACCAGGAGGTCATGGAGTACTGACCTATTGCTACTTAGCATCTGCTCACCTGGACCCCTGAGACTGTGGAGGGAGTAATTTATTATAAGGCCTAGAGTTAATAGGAACTGAGCCCTTACCATGGACAAGGACCTGTTCCAAGCACTTTGTGGGTATTAAATTGCTTAATCC
Source organism: Perodicticus potto (assembly GCA_963574655.1). Taxonomy (NCBI): domain Eukaryota; kingdom Metazoa; phylum Chordata; class Mammalia; order Primates; family Lorisidae; genus Perodicticus; species Perodicticus potto. The sequence goes on from CAUYRH010090143.1 coordinate 14,546, forward strand.
TCATAGTGACCCAGTGAAAGAGACCATCATTTTATCTCTTCTCTATCTTATAGGAGAAAAAAATCAGGACAGAGAGGCCAAATGACAGGCCCGTGGTCACCCATCTAAGAAGTAGAGTGGTAAGACTTAGACTCAGGCTTCCTGGACTCAGAGCCTGCAGCGTCCTGCATGGGGCAGTGACATGTGCTCAGTGACTCTCTCTGCAGCACAGAGCTGAAGGGCAGAGGGCTGGCCTGGGCCAAGAGCAGCTGGCATCGCAGATCTTCTGAAGCTTTTGAGGGTAGCTCTGCTCAGGTCGTTCAGGGCAAAGTGCAAACTGGAAGGCATATGCACTTGAAATAGAATTTTTGAGAAATAAAGTGGTGATCATAGGAACAAATCTCAAATGAAGGATGTTCAGGTTTGCCAGAGAATGCTTCTAGGTAAAATAGCCCATTCTCCATAGCCACAAGAAACAAACAAACAAACAAAAAATGAAAAAATAAAATGAAAAGAAACAAAATTGACAAACAACAACAAAGCCACACACAAACCCAAGCTGGTGGTCATTTCTTCTGATTGCTCTAGAAATAAAGGGAGGCAGATAGAAAAAGTTCCAAAGTATGGGAGTAATCCTTATTTCTCTGTTTAATGCTAGACTTTAAAGGAGAAAGAAGACATCTGTCACTGTTACACACCCATTCTGTTAAAACCCATCCAGGTGTCTTCACGGGGCTCTGTCGGGAGGTCCTCACGGCTGCTTCTCCAGCCAGCAGAGAGCTCTGAGGGAAGTGGGGAGCAGGGGTGCTGCGCTCCTCCCATGTGGTCATCACTTCTTTTTGAACACTTGACGGCACACTTGGTCACCACAGGTCAGCTCCTGCAACATCAGAAAGTGGATGAGGGGCAACAAGCCAGAACTTCCTCTGCCCAGCCTCCACCCCTCTTGGTGTCTGGGGACGGGAGGTTGGAATAAAAAAGACAGTTAGTCATTCTGGGCAAAGGGCATCTCACAGACCCATCAGCTGGCATGCCCTGCAGGTAGCAGTAATTTGATTTTGACACTCAAAAATTGAGCTTGAACAACTATAAAAATGAAAAATGCAAAGAAAAAAATGACCTTCTGGGGTGGGATTTTGCCTATTCCCATGATTAAAGCAACATCACCTAATTTTTAAAAGGTAGCAAAGCCATGAGGTAAGGGAATGAGCTAGTGTGAAGTGTTTGGCAGGTAAGGTCCTGGAGGATGCTGGCTGGGGAGCTGTCCCCAATCTGTGGGCTTTCTGCCCTCTGGTGATTAGAACATGGGTGGTGGAGGCACATGTAATAGCTGGTGTGACCTGCTGAAGGGCTCCCCCAGGCCTACCTGTGCAGCCACGGCTGCTGTTTTTCAGACAGGTAGAGGGAACCCCAGGCCCTTTCTGACCCTCACTGACCCTTGAAGGAGCAGAAAAAAATATGAGTATGGGGACAACCACCACACTCGCGCAGCTGATGATGGATCCATTGTCTCAGCCGCAGGGATCATTGGGGATTGTATTGCAATTAAAAAAATCCATCATCTAACCCAGGGCAGGTAGGGAAAATGATCAATGAAAAACATGGTGAATGCCTCCGATATATCATCAACTGACATTGCCTCCAAAATAAAGATCTCAGGTGAGCAAGGCTGGCTCTGAAGGGCACTATGGCACCACTGGGAATACTGACATTAGAGCCAGGTACCTGCCTGACTCCACAGGTGAAAAAATGAATGAATGAATGCAGACCTATTGATTGAAAGAGACTCATTTACAAGTGAATGACTGAGTGCATGAAGGAGTGAAAGATTTTTCACCATTTGAGTGCTGGATTCATAAGTTACCTTGAAGACTAAAGAATGAAAAATTAAGCTGTCTAGACAGATATAAATTATTTAAGGATATCAGCCCTTGTTTCTACTGCTCTGTTCTAGTACCAAATTAACATAAAATATTTGGGGGGCAGGCAGGCATAGCTCATGGCTTGAGGTCAATGCTGGAGGCAGTTCCCAGCAGCCCCTTTCTCTCCACTTCCCTTTCATACCCCCATAATTGTGAGAAGGCCTGGTCTCACCCTCCTCCAGGGCACCTAAATTCTAAGGCTCTTGGTTCTCCCCAGATGGTCTTTCATAGGTTCCCTGCATTTCTCCGTGGACCTGGGCTTCCTAACTCAGCCATTCTTTTTAAACACTGCCATTCACAGAAACAGCCATATATATAGATTTCTTCCTGGAGTTTCCTGAGCCAGATGGGAATGGCTTTCTGACTGTATGACACACACATTTGGCTGGACCTCAGGGGAGAAGCTCGAGGCCATTTTTCTTGTCAAAGGTCCCAGCTAGGTGACCAGGGTAGTTTGTGTCAGCAGAGCGGAAGGGGGCTGGGCAGACCCCAGGACTTACCAGGTACAGCTTGTCCCCCTCAACCCACTGCCTCCAGCCGCGGTTCTCCTTCTCCCCCTTTTGCACACACACAAGGACATCACCTTCCCAGACGACCAGTGTCTGCAATGAAGATCAAACATATGGTCTTTGAGGGACTGAACAAATCTAAACTTGCAGCCACAATTCCTGCAGCCATTCCTGGCTCCTGCAGAGCCCTCCATCTCAGGGGGCCAAGACCTTTCCAGTCTTATTTACTACATGTCTTCATGAAGGTTCTTTACTACAAGAACCTCCATTCTTGCCAAACTAGAATCATAGCTTGCTCTGTTCTCTTTTGAAGGAATTCCACTCTTCTATTTTTCCATAGGGTAAAGACTGCACTTCAGATCAGTAGAGGAAAGGTGATAAATTTGACTATATAACAACATAAAATTTCTGGAAAGGAAATATAGCTCAAAGTCAACAGAAAAACAACAGACTGGGGGGAAATCGTAACTTAACAGCAAAGACCTGATTTCGTTATATATGCTTATATATAAAGGGCTCCTATAAATCAATAAGAAAAAGATCATTAACTTAATAGTTCATGTTAACAAAAGACATGAATCAAAACCTTGTAAGGGAAAAAACCCCCGAACCCTAGCAGATAGTTTTTAAACATAAGAAAAGATACTCAGCCTCTCTCATAATAAGAGAAATGCAAATTAAGACTTTGTTTTTCAGATAATAATTCATCGTATCATATGGCGGAAGATCCAAGAGTTTGGCAATATACTGAATTGGAGGAGGTGTGGTGGGGGAGGGGGGTAATATAAATTAGTATGAATCACTTTGGAGGGAAATGTTATATTACCTTGCAGAATATAAACTTGCATATACTTGTTGAGCTAGAAATTCTACGTCTGGGAACTTTTCATAAAATAATGACATTGTGAGGAGTCTCCCATGTAGGATGTAAGAAAGGCAGGGGAGCTTCCTAACAAATTGGGGGTCATCCAGCAGGCTCCAGTGCCAGGGCTTCTCACCCAGAACCAGGAGGGTGGACCTTCTCCTGGTCCTTGGTTACCTCTTGGTCCTCGCTTTCCTCCAGGCAGGGGGCCCAGATGCTTAGCAACACAGAGGCAGCAGCACAATTTGTGGTAAACAACCAGGCTGAGATAGCCAGCAGGTTGGAGAAGGCATAATCCCCCAAAGCATGAAACCCTTGTATTTACAAATTATGTAACTCCCTAAACTCCCCCTCCTTTTCTTCCCCACTTTTGCCTCCCCTACTACCTCCCTGGATATAATCTGTACCGCGCCCAAGTGCCTGCAGGGACAACTTCTTTGTCCACATGAGGCTTAGGTGTGCACCTTCTGAGATGATATGTCATTCCCATCCAGGGAACAGCTCTGTGTCTCTGCCGGTCTTCCCTGGGGATGCCCCTGATGCTAGTTGATTTTCTTCCAAGCACTTGCAAACCATATTACGCCTCTATGAACAACATTATGCTAAGGATCAGGCTTTTACTTTCCTCTGTACCTTGTAATCCCAGTGGGTAATAAACTGACCTGTGGTCTTTTCCCACTGTCCCTGCACTTTTGGGCCTGAATTTTGGTACAAATCTGTTTCCTACAGATTGTTAAATCTACCTATTTCTAAAAGAATATTTGACCTTGACCATATTATGTATTTTATGTACAGTTTTATTCCTCCTCATTTTACTCCCCAATGCATCGCAGCATTATTTGTTACTGTGAAGGACTGGAAGGCTCATCAATTCTGTCAGTGGGTGGTTAGTTAAATACGGTGCGGTTTACCCCTGCTGTGCAGTCATTGAAAGAATACAGCCATAGTGTGTTGTGTAAGTCGAAAAGGCAAGAAGCAGAGCTATGTGCATAAACAGGGAGGGGGTGTCTGTGTGTTCCTATATTTGTACATGTTCCTGGAAGGAGGGAAAAGAAACGCTTAATAGTGATTGTCTCTCAGGAGGGAACCGAGTGCCTGGGGGCTAGGATGGGAAGAAAATTTTACGTTTTAATGTTTGAAGTTGTTTTTTTTTAACCATTTGCCTATATTAATATTCCCAAAGCTAATTTAAAAATAAAATTCTACAAGTTTTATAAAAAAGTCTCCTCCTCCCTCAGGGCCATCAAAAGCCTTACATCTTTGAGGTGTTAGAGAAGCTCAGTTCCAGGTCGTTTTCCTCGCCTTGCTGTCCTGGGAGGGAGAAGTGGTCTTGAGTACACATTTGCTGTTGTCCACTGTTGTCCATTGTTGCTCTTGGGAGGATTCTGAGCTCCCTCTCAAACAGATGAGAAAGATTCAAAGGGACTCATATCTTCTACTCTCCTCAATTCTGGATTGCCTTGTGCATAACCGGCGCCTAATACATGTTAGTTGAATTAATGTCAGTCTCCTTCAATAAACAATGAAAGAAGAGGGTAGACTTGCTGTCCATTTCTGCAACACCAGTCTCAGCACAGTGACCAACATTGCTGAGTGATTCTCTGTGATTGAAACGGAGTCTTGGATAAGTCCACTGCCTCCTTGCCGTGGTGTCCAGAGGGCACACATGGACAGCAACATGGACAGTGTGTGGTCACTGCCCATCTACTTGTCTGTCTTCCCCATGCGGCTTGAGATGTCTGAGGGCAGGAAGGGGGTCTGATTCATCATTTTATCTCTAGCTCCTGACTCAGACCTGACACATGGTAGAGGTTAGCATATTTTGTGGAAGGAAGGAAGAAACTGTTAGCATAAGGGGCCCGTCCTAATAGTTTATTTTAATAACTCATATTGGACAGCAACATTAAAAGTTATTTTGACCCTGAAAGTAAATTGGTTACCAATAAATCAAGCTTTATTTACAATACATGTATTCTAGACTTACTCTACACATACATAAAACAGACAATGAAAAATAGAAAGGAGAGAATAGTTAAATGAACCAAAATTCCAAAAATCAATTTGCATTTTATTGGCGCCCTTCTTCCTTGTATCAGAGGAGGTTTTTAGGAAGAGATTTAATTTCCTTAAAAGATTCTGAGGTTGAGCAAACAGATGCAAGCAAGGAAAGCCTTTGGTTCTGAGCTAGGGGATGAAAAGGGAGTGCATTCCAAGGGTAGATAGTCCACAGAAAGAAGGAAGTTGAGCCCTCGCTAAGATTTCTCCTATCACAGCGTCTAAAATTAACATCATTAAAAACAGCCCTTTGTGGTAAATTAGATATAGGTTCTATATCAATGTTAAATTTATAGAAGTTGATACCCATACTGTGGTTATAGAAGAGAATTCCTAATTCTTAGGACATACATACTGAATTATTTAGGGGTAATACATCTGCTTTTCAGAAACAAAATATATGTATATTAAAGAGAAAGCGTGTGTAAGGATGGAGCGAACAGGGCAAAATGTTACAATAGCTAATCCTTGGTAAAATATCACAATAAGTAAACCTTGGTAAAATGTGTACAGTGTTCGTTGTTGTATTCTTATAACTTTTCTGTAAATTTGAATAACTCCCCAATACGTTTTTTTTTTTGGCAGTTTTTGGCCGGGGCTGGCTTTGATCCCGACACCTCCTGCATATGGGGCCGGCGCCTTACTCCTTTGAGCCACAGGCACCGCCCTCCCAATACAGTTTTTTTTAAAAAAGGAAAATAACAGCTCTTTAAATTCAGAAAGTTGATTAAGGTCCTTAACCCATCCGCGCACCTGCTCTCAGGGGCGAGGTCTTCCATCTCGAGCGCCACCTGCTGGAGGAGGCAGATTCTTCCGCTCCAGGCATTGCAGCAGTATTATTAGCTCTGTCATTGTCTGTGTCTGCTTTTCCCTGCCTCTGCTTTCTGTTTCCAATTTCAATTACTTATTTTATTATTGAGATCTATTTCACAAACCATAAAACTCACTCTTTTAACGTATACAATTCAGTAGTTTTTAGTACAAAAGGTTGTGCACTAAAGCATCGCTACTATATAAATCCAGGGGATGTGCATCATTTCCCCAAGGAACTTTGCACATGTGAGCAGTCACTACCCATTTCCTCACCGGCTCCGCCCCCGCCCCCATACACTTTCTCTCTCTATGAATTTGCCTTTTCTGGACATTTCATGTAAATTGCACAATAAGAGGCCTTTTGTGTGCGGTTCTCTCACTTAACATGTTTCCTAAGTTTGTTCATGTTGTAGCTCGAGTCAGTGCTTCATCCATTCTTCCAGCCGCAGGACACTCCATATTCCATTATGTGAATATCACTTACTTCTCTTTCATTTTGTTTTATTTTGGGGTATCTTGTGTAATTTTGAAAGGTGCCTTAAACCCTCTTAGAAACAAGTCACGGTAGACAGCAATATATATGACCCACAGGAAAGAAGACAGGGCTACCCAGGCCCATAAGAGAAGAGCAGACCCTATGATCAAAGTGGTTTTGTTGCTTCTGCTCTGGGTTGGCAGAGAACTGGGCACTAAAGGGCTTACGTGCACCTGTCCTCCAAACTGCTCGGTTCTCAAGGGTGACCAAGGAGTTGAGAAGTGGAGCCCTGGAGAAAAATAGCATAAGGGGCACAGACCAGACACACACAGACACACAGATGGTTGCACGCAGGCACACCCTGGGCAGTGCCACTCCCTGGGTTCCTCTTCCAGCTGACGGGTTCCAGTCAGGTGACGGGAGGTGGGTAGTCCCCAGGGCACCTGCCCTGCACTGTGATTCTCGTGGGAAAGGCACTTTGTTGAAGCATGAACAAGCTGTCCTGGGTACTTCTCCCTCCCCACCAGTTATGTGTGGATGTGTGTGTGTGTTTATTTGCTCTAGTTTTCTACTACAGGCAAAGAGGAGACAAGCTTGTGAGGAAGAGGATTCTGTCTCTCTGAAGGGCGGACTGCTCATTCTGGAGAGAGGTAGGATGGAAGGTGAAGAGGCAGAGGGCTGGTAGCATGCTGTACACAGGTGGTGACTTTCAGGGTTAGGAAGGGCTGGAAGGGCATGATTTATTTCAGGAAGAGCAAGTTCTCTGCAATCAAATGTGATAAAGGAACAAGTCAGATGGGCCTATTTTTCAAGAGCCCACACCCAAAACTGAACGGTGAGGGAAAATGAATCATTTTGCATCAATTAGGTTGGAACAGTGGAGTGATGCCAAAATTCCGAGACAAATTTTCCTAGCAATTCTGGTGTCTCATGAATTTGACTTATAGCCACATGGTTCAGAGGCTCAGAAAAGGCATGTGGATCCCTCAGGGAGGAGATCTCTGAGTGGACTTTCTAGGGCATGGAAGCTCTCATGCCAAGACTGCTCTGATAGGAGAATTTCCAAAGTACTTTGCATTTTCCTACTTTCTTTAGCAAGGAACAAAATGTAATCCAACTGTAATTTAATGGCTGAGGTTATCAGTGTCGAAGGACTACTTGAGTGAGATATAAAATGTCTGTTTTCTTGGCTTTAGAGTCTTCACCAAAGAATTATGACAGCTTTTCCTCTCCACCCCAGGAGAGAAGCCAGAGGTTGTGCTCTTTGCTTTGAGGAAGAGTTAAGGCCTCTGACTTTGAAAGAGCTCTTTCAAGCATAAGGTAAGAGTTTGAGGGTGGTGGTCTGACCATAAAGATGGGGGCTCGCAGTGAGAGAGGTGGGGCAGGGTGGAGGTCTTACTTCTTTCTGGCACCCTGACACCCTAGGAACTGGCCCTTGGCAGGGGACGAGAGCATGGATACCTTGGGAAAGAGTACTCAGCTTTCTCCTCTCTCAACTTGGGAGCTGGGGCAGATGTTCAGTGGCTGATTTGGCCCACTGAGAAAGGATCTGGTGAATATACAAACTTCCCACACTCATATAAACCTCATGGGCATGGAGAGTGAACTGTGAGTGGCAACCATGGTAAGCCAGAACCCTTCCAAGTCTCCTGGGCTATGTATCCCAGAGGTTCTTTATGATGGAATCCTAAAATACAGCTGAGATTGGATTTCTCCCTATTCTTGTTTGGTGGGGACTGACCAGGCATAAATTGATTTAGAAGGCCGAAGGCAGCCACACTGAACATACACGTGAGCATGAGGGTAGGTGACTGGGCTAGGGGGGTACCAGTGCTGTGAGCCCTGCTTGCCCCAGCACCACCCCACTTCTCCCTGCCTCTTCTACAGACTCAGGTTTTGGGGCTTTGAGATAATTCCCTATTCCCTGCTCAGAGTTGTCTTCTGCTGACTTTCTGGATCCTACCTATGTTCAAATAGTTCAAATAGCTGCAAGCCCTGCCTCCTGGTGCATGGAGGATATCCTAGATTGCATCTCTTAAGTTAAAGTGATGCTAGTACAGAAGCCAGGAATTTGCCAGAGACTTCTCCCGGTTACTAGGACTGGATAGATCCTGTCTTCATTTAGTCTATTGATTTTTTTTTTTGTTTGATTGGCATCATACTTTTCTAAAAAAAATTGAATCAGTCAGATCATCTAAAATTAATATATTTCATATAAAAATGTCTGATTTCTCAATGTCTCTTAAAAACCAATTTGGCACCATGAGACTTGATTGCTCCATGGCAGTGCCTGGCTGGACCTGGCTGGAGCAGCCCCCTACATGAAGCTGTACTATCCAGCTGGCCACAGTCATTATTATTCCCTGTGACATCCCACCTCACGCTGTTCCCTTTGTCTGATGAGCCCCTACCCTACATCCTGGAGAGAGGTTGGGATGTTAATCCCTCTTTATCCTGACCCTTACTACTAAACTTTTAATATTTGCTTCTTTCCGGCACCGTTAAGTTTATTCTGGCTTCCCTTTCCTGATTCTTTCTAGGTTGTTTTTGTCCTTTTTTTCATCATGAGCCAAATATCCAGCCCCTACATAGAGTAGGATGACAAACACCAGGCGGATCAATACCTTAACAGTCCGGTTGTCCAGGCCCTTTGTGTGCTCATCAAACTCCACCCCAACAGTGAAATCCAAGGCATAGTTGCGGAACGTGCTGTTGGTTTTCGTCTTGAAGTTATCACCATCTTGATCAATGATCTTTGTCTGAGTCAGACGTACTGCAATCTTGCGGGTGGCAAAATCAATATCTGTTGGCAAAAGGAATTGTGTAGGTTATGATGTGCTCAGCCAGACTCATTCATTTCTTTAACAAGGCCGAACATTCCGGACCAGAAACAGATCATGGACAGGCCACTTTTCTTTGATTAAGTGGAAAACAAAGAGTTGTCTTACATGTGGCCAAGTTGGACATCTCAGTCCATCACTGGGAAACCCAGGAGTCTCCCCACACCTCCTCTGGAGTCCTGATGGGAGGGAGATGGAGCAGGCAGGGCTTAGCCCTGAGCTGCCGCTCCCCAACACACCGCACCCTTCTATCACAGCAGCCCTGCTCACAGGCGTCACGTCCTTCCATCACAACAGCCCTGCTCTGTTTGACACATTGGGCTTCCTCTTAAGAGTTTGCTGAACAAAAAGATCTCATGGTTTAAAAGAAAAAAAGACTTTGAAAACCACCAGTCTTAATCATGGATAAAGATGAAATTTTTGTTCATGTCCACAGCAGGGAGGGATAGTTACAAACTTCCACTTTTAAAGGATATTGGAGGCTTACTTACTTAGCTAGGCTGTGAAGCCCTGGTATAGTTTCATGTATATTCTAGACAATAAACACGTGATCAGAAATTTTCTTTTATTATTCTTAAAGGCGAGTTAATAATTATTTGTATTTTTATTATGAAAACTTTCAAGAAAACCAAGGGTGTGTTTAATTTCCTAAGCTTTGTTTGTTACAACAAGAACCTAAGTGCTGAGCCCACCTACTTGACATAACTGTCACCCAAGACACAAAGTTGTTGTTCAGTGGCATAGCTCAAGAAACAGAGGGTAATTCAGGACTGCTAAGTTTCTATCCTTGCAACGAACATCATCAAGCTCTTGGTCTTTAGTTAAATCATATCCTTTAGCCTATGAGTGCTCCAGAAACCTTGGGTTACCAATCTAAATATGTATTTTTTCCCCCTGGAAAATTCACACAGTGGTCCTCAACCTTCCTAATGCCTCCTAATGCCGTGACCCTTTAATACAGTTCTTCATGTTGTGGTGACCCCCAACCATAAAATTATTTTCGTTGCTACTGTTATGAATCATAATGTAAATATCTGATATGCAGGATGTATTTTCATTGTTACAAAGGGGTCAAGACCCACAGGTTGAGAACCGCTGAATTAGAAGGTTTTCACAAACGCTAAGACTGATTCTATTAAAACTCAAGAGTTGTAATGGACTCAAGAGTATGAACAGTTCAAATTTATTGAGTGCTATTTCTCTGAGAATTCCAGCCCATCTCTGTGGTAGGTAGATGACTGCACTTCACTGTCTGATGTGGTATAAACACTATATTGGGCCCAAGAGAAAGACCAGCAGGTATCAGCAGTTCAGGAAGCTCCGTCAATTTACAGAATTAACACCTCTGCTGCCAGTCCCATGGTAGCCGACTGCACTTCCTTCACCCTCTCCCCATTTCCTTTTGGACCCATTTCCTTTTGAATTCCTCTTTGATCACTAATGCTCCCCTTCTTCCAAAGGACCAAGGAGAAGCCTAGTTGGCCACTTGCACTTTAATTCGGGCCAGCAGGTTAGCCATAACTGGAACCGTGCAATAGAGAATCACATCTGCATAGGGAAGGGCCCCAATCTTTTGGATCCCAAATTGCATAAAGTCAGATTGGAGCCTGAAGGAATGATTATAAATAACTTTAGCTGGTCCAGCAAGTAAAAGGATTATATAGCTGTATTCTAAGTCAAGAAGAGAAATAGGTTCAAGTTGGTGTGAGCTGGTGCGTGAATGCCAGTGCCTTGCTGGCCTACCATGCTCAACATTGTTGAGTATCTTCCATGTCTGAGAATTCACCAGTAGGTTCCAAAGTTAGCTTCCCTTCAGGATCACCTTCAGGAAGATGCAAAAACTGCAGTTTTTGGACTTGAGCATCTCTAGATTATAAAGCCCAGTGATTTTAGATTTTGAACTTTGTCCTAGGAAGCTGTTTGGAGAAAGACTTCCAAGGAGCAAAATTTGAAAGCCACTGTTTGAACGCCCATTTGTCATGTCAGAAATGCTGAAGTGAAAACCTAGGTGACCTGTCTACACATATGTAGCTGAAACAGCAATCCCAGGAGCTGGGTAATTAGATGGGTGTAGAGAGAGGTCAAGTTGAGAGAAGAAAACAGTGGTTTTTGAGTTTGGGTGATCAAGGTGAGAGCCAGGGAAATTAAAGAGAGAATTAATTTTATGGGAGAATGCAGCAAGCTGACTCTTGAGTAAGGTGAATCTGTAGGCCATGCTGTGTGGATTCTTGGTAATATTTGGGGTGGCAATTAAGTCACTCTGGAACCAACCAGGAATGGTGGTGCCCTGGTGGGACCTCCCTTGGGAAACCTTGCTCACCTTTTCTTTAAACACGCCCACAGGGTAAGTGTTATACTAGCTCCATTTTACCAATGAGGAAACAGCCTCAGAGAAGTTGTGTCACTTGCCCTGGATTATACAGTGAGGAAGCCATCTAGTTGGTATCTGAGCCAGGATGGTCTGTCCGCAGGGCCAGTGCCGTGCCCTACGAGCTCTAGATGGCCAGTGAGGCCACCCCCATGTGGCACTTTCTGTGGCTTCCCAAGATACTGGTAACTTCTGACTGTTGTTAGATTTCCCTTGGAGACATGGGGCTTTTGGACCCAGCTGGCTGAGTCCGCCCTGTTGGAGGTAGTTTGTTTCCCAGGGCTATTGCATACTGCCCTAGAAAACCAGAGATGGTTAAGGCCCCGGGCTATGTAGTAAGTCAGAGCTGGAGCAATCTCACATTGTCACCTGTACATCCCTGGCTTCTGGCTTAGCTTTAGCTCCGTGGCTTATAGAATTGTTTATGATCATGTCAAAACCACGCAGCCTGCGGGCTATGGGATATAGGGCCAGAGGGAGGCTCTCTCAGCTGTCTGGGTGCTGTGAACACCACTAGTCTTCTTGGCCAGCACTCACAGTGTCCAGAATTTCCCACTGAGTTTGCCAGGGTGGAGGAGGCTCAGCTCTGTGGAATGTTTAGTGGATAAAAAGATGGGCCCCTGGACAAACGAGTTTGGGAAATGAGGTATTAAAAATGAAGAGTAGCTTGTTTCTGCACTGGAGAATTTCACAGACCCTTTAATAGAAAGATGCTTTGTAACTCTAAGGTGTGGGGTGGGGACAGAGAATGTAGCCTTTCAAAATCTTAGGCAGCCTCTGTGGTGGGACGTCCTGCCCGCAGGTGTTCCCCACAACGTGACATGGAAAACTTTTCTGAGGCATTGATCTCAGCCACCTGGGCCCTGCAAGCATGGAAATGTCATTTAATTTTTCTCTCTTTAAGGCAACTGCTCGCCTATTTAGACAGGACCTTGTGGTCAAGCATTTCTGTCTTAAAAATGAATCCTTCCTTAAAATTGCTAAAAGCCACTGAAGAATGTCCTCCACATTCTAGTCGATATAAGCAAGTGCTTGTGACAGGCAGAGGAGTTGGCAAGAAGCTGACATGTCACTTCCCAACTCATATTTCTCTGCTCCTGCCCCAGAAATGACGTTTGGCCGGTCAGATGACGTCTGCATGTCGAGCTTCAGTCCCAGGTCTACAAGCAGCAGACAGTGTGGCTGTGAGTGGAGCTATTATGAACCACATCAGCTTGTTTTGAGGATTAAATTTGATAGTGTTCATGAAGAACTTTGCGGTGCCTGGCGCCTGGGGTAATGGCTTTGCAAACAGTAGCTGCCATCATCGTAATCATCATTATTATGTCCCCTGATCCCACAGGCAGTTCCCTCAGTGTCCTTTGCATTTTCCCAAATACTCAGTGACTGCTTCCTCCCTGAATCCCTGCTGCTGTCCTCCCAGCTCCCCAGATCTTATAAGTCCCAGCCTCATCCTTGCCTCCTCTAGCCTTTTGCTTTTGCTCTTTTTTTTTTTTTCTGAGACAGTCTTACTCTGTCCCCTTGGGTAGAGTGCTGTGGCATCCTAGCTCATAGCAACCTTAGACCATTGGGCTCTGGAGATACTCTTGGGTCAGGCACGGTGGCTCATGCCTGTAATCCTAGCACTCTGGGAATAGATTGCTTGAGCTCAGGAGTTGAAGACCCCCAAGGCAGGTGGATTGATTGAACCCAGGAGTTCAAGACCAGCAAGAGTGAGACTTTGTCTCTACTAAAAATAGAAAAACTAGCTGGATGTGGTGATGGGTGCCTGTAGTCCCAGCCACTGGGGAGGCGAAGGCAAGAGAATCTCTTGAGCCCAAGAATTTGAGGTTGCTGTGAACTGTGATGCCATGGTACTCTACCCAGGGCAACAGAGCCAGGCTCTGTCTCAAAAAAAAAAAAAGAAAGAAAGAAAAAGAAAAACAAAAGATTTTGCCTAAGCTTCCCCAGTAGCTGGGACTACAGGTGCTCACCACCATGCCCAGATAGTTTTTCTATTTTTAGTTAAGACAGGGTCTTGCCCTGGCTCAGGCTGGTCTTGAACTCCTGAGCTCAAGCAATCCACCCACTTTAGCCTCCCAGAGTGCTGGGATTACTGGATTATGCAGGTGTGAGACACTGCACCCAGATAACCTTTTGCTCTTACTCACCTGCTTCCTCACTGCTATCCAGGCCACACAGTTTTTCCTCTGTCCCTGATGGTACTTAACATGTTCCCGACTTTTTCGGATCCAGGGCTAGGCACATAATAAGTGTTTAAGAAATATGATACATTGGTTAATGGGGGCAGCATGGTCCAGAAGAGTGGTTCTCAAAATGAGCTTCCTGGGGTAGTATCATGTTCAGCAACTGGGAACCTGTTAGACATGAAAATTCTGGGTCCCTGGCTCAGCGCCTGTGGCTCAATGGCTAAGGCGCCAGCCACGTACACCTGAGCTGGCGGGTTTGAATCAAGCCCAGGCCCGCCAAACAACAATGACGGCTGCAACCAAAAAATGGCCGGGCGTTGTGGCGGGCGCCTGTCATCCCAGCTACTTGGGAGGCGGAGGCAGGAGACTCGCTTGAGCCCAGGAATTGGAGGTTGCTGTGAGCTGTGATGCCACAGCACTCTATCCAGGGTGACAGCTTGAGGCTCTGTCTCAAAAAAAAAAAAAAAAAGAAAAGAAAA
>CAUYRH010090144.1:0-16418 GCA_963574655.1 Perodicticus potto
CGGGGGTTGTGGTGGGCGCCTGGCGGAGGCAGGAGACTCGCTTGAGCCCAGGAATTGGAGGTTGCTGTGAGCTGTGATGCCACAGCACTCTATCCAGGGTGACAGCTTGAGGCTCTGTCTCAAAAAGAAAAAAAAAAAAAACAAAAAGCCAGGCATTGGCGCCTGCAGTCCCAGCTACTGGGGAGGATGAGGCAAGAGAAACAGTTGAACCAAGGAGTTAGAGGTTGCTGGGAGGTATGAGGCCACGACATTCTACTGAGGGTGACCCAGAGAGACTCTATGTCAAAAAAAAAAAAAAAAAATATATATATATATATATGTATGTAAAAATAAATATATACACACACACACACACACACATAAGTTCTCTAGAGCAACAAGTTATCATTTTAACTAAAATACAGGTTGAATATATGAGACATGCAGAGAACACAAAAGTAAATAAAAGATAATCTCAAATTATGAAAGATTAAACACTACACATTTCATTGTATATAATGTAGACATATTCAGCTTACTGAATTTTGGAACATCTTTGGCATTTTTGAATCTCAAAGACAGATAAACATAGATACAGTCACAACTTCTGCCAAACACAGAACCATCTGAATTAGACCAGAATTCACTTTGGGCTTAATTTTACCATGTAAAAACTTTCAAAGACAGAAGGTTATAAGTCTGTTGACCTTCAAATAGCACTGAAGGTCAATGCTATTTAATTTTATAGAAAACATAAGAAAAACACATAAAACCTAGTAGATAAAAGAATGAGGATGGCACCTGTGGCTCAAAGGATTAAGGCGCCAGCCCCATATGCCAGAGGTGGCAGGTTCAAACCCAGCCCCCGCCAAAAACTGCAAAAAATAAAAAGAATGAAATATAGAGACTTATTTCAATATTAAAGAGTCAAGAATTTTTATAGAAAATATTTGGTAGCAAAAACTAGACCTACATATTAATATTTTATGTAGAACAAAAGATATATTAAAATTTACATTTAAATATTTGTCTCTAATATGAGTTTACTAAAGTGGTTCTTTTTGGTGTTTTTGTGTTTTTGGTTTTTTTTTAAGACAGAGTCTCACTCTGCTGCCCTGGGTAGAGTACCACAGCCTCATAGCTCATAGCAACCTCAAACTCTTGGGCTCAAGCCATCCTCTTGCCTCAGTTTTTCTACTTTTAGTAGAGTTGGGTCTTCCTATTGCTTAGGCTGTCTTGAATTCCTGAGCTCAAGCAATCCACCTCCCTTGGCCTCCCAGAGTACTAGGATTATAGGCATTAGCCACCACAGCCAATTGTATAAAAATGGCTATATTTATCCTTACAACCTATTTTATTACACAAGATCTGCTTTAGCAGTATTCAGATGGCATTTAAAACAAAATGCATGTGGTAATACAGGACAAATATTTCATATAGTGTAACTTACTGGTAATCATCACATGCTTCTATGCAATTTCTCTGGACAAAGGCCTCTTAAAATATATAGGACCTCAGTTCACCTCATGTTATTTCATTTTTGTTTTTTAACTTAACTACCCTCAAAAGATGTTCCTGTGTATTATTTGTTTCTCTCCTTCACTTTCAGAAACTAATGCAAATATATATTTAATTAAAACCCACAGAATTTATATGTACATTATTAGGAGATGAAAAAAATTCTATTAAAAGTTCCTATCTTCTTTCTATAAACATAATTGCAATATAAATGTGGCATAATTTAAATAAATTATTTAACCTCCTATACTCACTGAAATCTATTAGCCAGACACTGATTTGGCTTACCTCTATGTCTCCAAATAACTGAGGCAAACAAACACACACACACACAAAAATAAAAAAGCCCAAGAAATAAAATTATTCTTAAAATAGCTCAGTGAACTTATAAACATCAGTCACATTTCCATTCTCTTTAATCATGCTAAATACAACGAAGTTTTGGTTTTTATTCTCATTCCACGGTATCCTATTATATACCACCAGCTACCAAAATCACAGAATTTCTAATATGGCTTATATATTATATTAAGTTTTACAGCTTAACCATTTTTACGTGTACAGGTCAATGATACTAAGTCAAGCAATAATTTTTTAAATTTTTAGGTAGCTTCTAGGAGATTATTTGCTGTTAACTGGTCATCTTAATATATTTGGTATATAACTAAAGTTACCACACACCTTTTTCTGGGAAACTAGTAGGTTACAAACTTGAAAAATTTATTTTGTTTCCTCTATATTAGTCTTTCTGGTTTTACTATTTCAAAATTCAAAGTCACTTATAAGGAAAGGTCAGTTTCACAATTATTACATTCTGCCATTCATTCTTATTATATAAAAAAGGTTATTTGTAACTAAAGGTAATGTCTTCTAGAAAATAAAAATTAAGGACTTTTTAGCAATAATACAAAAGGGTGGTGCCTGTGGCTCAAAGGAGTAGGGCACTGGCCTCATATACCAGAGGTGGCAGGTTCAAACCCGGCCCCAGCCAAAAACTTAAAAAAAAAAGAAATAATACAATAATATCAGAACTAGATTATAACAAGTTTACATATTTAAGAGAATGTAAAATTTATGCCACTAGTTGCTAAAGAGTTTTTCTATTATACTTGATCAGGAAACTTTAGGCTTAATTTGAACATGGAAAATTATTATTTTTCAGGAATTATATGTATTTCAACATTTTTTTTTATCATCAAAAGAAGCAAGGTGTTAGCATAAGGGGGAAAAAGGGAACTGGGAAGAAATTTTGTTTCCTATAGCATGAAAGGATCATTCTTCATTTAAACAAAAAAACAAACACTTGGTCAGGTGCAGTGGCTCAGGCCTATAATGTTATTTTTTTGAGACAGAGTCTTCCTTTGTCACCCTAGGTAGAGTACCGTGGTACCATAGCTCACAGCAATCTCAAACTCTTTGGGACCAGAAATCCTCTTGCCTCGGTTTTTCATATTTAGTAGAGACAGGGGTCTCACTCTTGCTCAGGCTGTTTATGAGCTAAAGCAATCCACCCACCTTGGCCTCCCAGAGGACTAGGATTATAGGTGTGAGCCACCATGCCCAACCTCAGGCCTGTCATCTTAAGCACTTTGGGAAGCAGAGGTAGCACTGCTTGAGGCTAGGCATTCAAGATCAGCCTGGGCAATAGAGAGACCTCTTATCTACAAAAAAGTGTTTCAAAAAACTTAGCCAGGAGTGGTGATGTGTATCTATAGTCATTCCAGCTACTCAGGAGGCCAAGGCAGAAGGACTGCTTGAGCCCAAGAGTTTGAGGTTACAGTGAGCTATGATGATGCCACTGCACTCTAGTCTTGGCAACAGAGCAAGATCTCGTTTCAAATTTAAAAAAAAAAAAAAAAAATCACTCAAAATGACTACTAAAACTGTCATCAAAGTCTATCCCAGGCCCAGCATGGTGGCTCACAGCTGTAATCCTAGCTCTCTGGGAGGACAAGGTAGGTGGATTGCTTGAGTTCACAAGTTCGAGGCCAGCCTGAGCCAGGGCGAGACTGTCTCTACCAAAATTAGAAAAATGCGCCAGGTGTTGTGGCAGGAGCCTGTAGTCCTCGCTACTCAGGAGTCTGAGGCAAGAGGATCCCTTGAGCCCAAGAGTTTGAGGTTGCTGTGAGCTATAACACCACAGTACTCTACCCAGGGTGACAAAGTGAGACTCTGTCTCAAAAATAAAGGGGAACCCAAATTTCAACTGCAAAGTATGAAAAGTAATCATCAACCAGGAAACATATTCAAAATAACGCATATTTTATGAAAAACGAACAATAAAGTTAATTTAAAAAATGGAAGTACTAGCATTCCTTTCCTAATGATTCATTAACATTTCTATATTCCTTAAATTCTCACAATCACTAGAGAACAATTATAGTCCTTAGAATATGCATGTGGTCAATATTGGTTCCCATTGTTGATACCACAGAATGAGAAGAGATTTTAATTTTAACATCTAGAACACATAACAAGCCAAGACAGAAAGGGTTACCAATTCTAATAGTAGCTTTTCCTTTTCTACCACTTCCTAGGATTATAGTTTTCTTTTTCTGTCTAGCAGTTTTGGATGGTTCCTTCAGTGACGGAGAAGTTATCCATTGGTACTAAAAGAGAGATAGTAAATATTCCATTTTAGTTACAAGCAATTTATGAGAGTTTGTTCTTAACTATTAATAGAAATTATTAAGATATCCTAAGTTAATAAAAGGTTTGCAATCAGTTCTGGGACCCCAGATTAAAGAATCATACAATATTTTCAAAAACAGAAAAGCCATTTTATTGGACTGAAAATGTTAAGACAGTAGGAAAGTACCTTAATTTTATTTTATTAAAAAGAGAAGGGTCAGGCACAGTGGCATGCCCTTGTAATCCCAGCTGCGCAGAAGGCTGAGGTGGGAAGATTGCTTGAGTCTAGGAGTTCAAGGCTAGCTTGAGCAATACAGCAAGACCTCATCTCTTTAAAAAACAAAAACAGAAGAAAACAAACAATTAAAAAGAAATTCTTTCTAGAGGAATAAAACATGTTATACCTCTGACTTAGCACTTCTTCCATTCTGGAGAACTTTTTTGATAACTGTTTTCATCAGAGAATTATCTAAAGTAAAGAGAAAATTGAAAGTATAGTAATTGCTTCCCAATGAGCAACTATCCCCACTTAAAATAAAAGCCAAGTGATTATTGCTTTTTCCATAAAGTTAAATATGAAACATGTAATTATATACTTATTTCCCTCTTTGAGTATACTAACTTCTTCATTAAAACCATAAGATCAAAGTATGCCACTTTACATACGGCCCTCAACGGTTACCATTTTGGCAACAGCAAAGACTAAATCCAAATACTTTGAAAATGGAAAGTTCTAGGTACCTTTGGATAACAAACCAATATCCTAGACATTGTTCAGGCACTTAGATACCTAAAACACATCTAATATAACCAAAGTCATGATACAGCTTCAAAGTTGCTCTTTCTCATATTCTCCTTTTCTCAGTAAATGGTACCACCCAGTTGTAATTTAGGTACATAATAATTTAGGGACTTTTAAAAATTACTGCTTCCTTCATACCCTGCATATAATCTATCTGCAAGTATTGTTAGCTATACCTTGCTTCTACCACTTTTAACTATCTCCATGCTAAGTTAAGCCATAACCACCTCCCACTTGGACTATTTCATTAAGGTCTCCTAACTGGTCTTCTTGTTCTCTTTTTATTTGTTCCCTCACTCCCAAAATCTATTCTGTACACTACAGTCATCTGACTGAAACACTACTTGGATCATGCTTTCTTTGCAAAATCCTTCCATCTCTTTTAGCTCATTTAGAAAACCTTATAAGACTGGCTCAGCGCCCATAGCACAGTGGTTACAGCGCCAGCCACATACACTGAGGCAGGTTTGAACCTTGCCTGGGCTAGCTAAACAACAATGACAAGTAAAACAAAAAATAGCTGGGCGCAGTGGCAGGTGCCTGCAGTCCCAGCCACTTGGAGGGCTGAGGCAAGAGAATCTCTTAAGCCCAAGAATTTGAAGTTGCTGTTGAACTGTAACGCCATGGCACTCTCTACCAAGGGCGAAATAGTGAGACTTTCAAAAAAACTGTGGTGACATACCAAAAAAAAGAAAAAAAAAACCTTACAAGATTAGGCCCCTGGCTAGCTGTCTGACACCACAACATACAAGGCTCTCCTTCACTCAGTGCTCTGACCACACTGGCCCCCTTGGTTTTCCTTAAATACTTCATCCACCATCCTACCACCTCTTCTATGTGCTTTACTGCTTCCTCATCCTGGAATGTACTTTCCAGGATCTTCCATGGCTAGTTCCTCTCTTAAGTCTCTACTTAAATGTCACTTCTCCAGTGAAGCTGTTGCCAGATAAACCTATCTGATATAGTCCCACCTGCCCCAGGTATCTTCTTATCCTGTATTTTTGCATTTCCTACTACCTACATTAAATTACTTACTGATTTACTCATTTTTATGAGAACTCTCCCACTAGAATGTAAGCTTCATAAAGGGCAAGATTTTGTCTTGCTGATTTACTGCTACGTACTCAGTGCAATGTCTGGCACATAGAAGTATGCAAAAATTACTTGTCAAGTTAACAAATGAATTAAATACTCTAAAAATTAGAGGTACCACAAGAAAAAAGTAATGTTCTTTGTGGAAAAAGATTTATTTTCCAGGTTCACTTCTATTCAGGGTAGCAGCCAAAAGCAAGGTACAAGTATAATCCATTTTAATCAGTAATTATCTAAAAACATAAGGAAGTTCAAGATTAGAACAGTATAAAATTAGGAAAGTAAATGCATTAAGTTTTAAAAATTATCAATATATGAACAAATTCTTTTTATTTTGCTATTTGTTAGTCAATTAAAAAAACTGTGGCGACATACCAATGAGTGGATTTTTTCTTACATCCAGAACGACAAGAGTCCTGTTGGTTTCAAGGGCTTCCAGTAAAGCCTTTGCTCCTTCATTGGTGAGGCCGCACTGTTGCAGGTCAAGTGCTTTTGATGAAAAACAAAGGGTCACTTTCTACCTCTATACAGATTTAACATACTCTCACTTATTCAGGCCTGGAAATTCCTGACTTGGGCAGGAATTGGGCATCCTACCCAGGGTTTTAATCTTAGCTATTAAAAAAGTAAAAACAGAAAAAGCATGTGCACACACACAATCCAAAATAAGGGAAAAAAAAATCCCTCTTCTTCTGTGTGCCATAATTATTCTCCCTTTCTATCAATTATCCAATATATTTGACTATTACACAATCAAAAAGTAACTACATAATTTGGGAGAGAAAAACATTACAGGATGAATATCAGTTCAAATCAGCAAGAATGCTAGTGGCAGTATAAATCTCATAGACAAAAACTCTTTGGAGCTCAGAAACTGGGCTATATTCATGATGAAAACCTTGAACTTCAAATGACTCTAACAAATTAGATCAAAAAAGGAAAAGAAAATAGAAAAAACTTATAACTTCAGAATAGAAATGACAAAGAAAGAACTCTAAGAGGATACAAATAATGAATCCAAAGACCATGTGAATGGAGATTTTGTAGTGTATGCTAAAGCCTATCCGCAAAGAATGATGGTCAAGAACTATCTCCCAGTAAAAGGTCAAGGAACTGAACGAATGCTCATGACTAAGAGTAGCACTGAGGCTGACTGATTTAAACCCAAAGGGATCATCACAAAAGCACAAACTAACTATCAAATAGCAAGGAATTAATTAAACTACTGTATATCAATAAAAATGGAGTACTATATGATATATTATTAAATAAAAAAACCCCAGAATTACAAAATAGTAAATACACTAATTCTGTTTCTCTAATCTCTAAGTGTACATATGTATCTACATAAAAAATACTTAAAGTATATCAAATCAACAGTAGTTATGTCTAGGTATTAAGATTATAGGTAACACTGTTTTCCTGTTACCCTTTATTTTCTATAAAAAATACATGTAAATTTTATAAAAGCTTAAATGCAAAATGGGAACTATTAGACAACTATTACAACAAAGGAGCTTTTAAAAAATCTTAAGACATTATCATGCCAAGAAATAAGCATAGTTAATACAAAAATTCACTATTTTCCATGTTAGAAGTTCATTTAACTTACCTCTCAGCCATAAATCCTCACTGAGACAGTCTGCAAAAGCACATGCACCCAGGTCACCAATAAGCGTGTTGCAATTCAGAGTGATACGCCTCAGGCCCGCCATACAGTCAAGATCAGGTCTCCTATACCGAAGACTCTCAGCCCAGGTTTCTTCATGCCTTCTTATGGTCTGATACTTCAAAGATTTAACAAGATAAAATTAAAAGCCTTGAATAAGGAAACAGGAACACTAAAAGGAACTAAGTATGGCTGATAATGTCAGAGCTTTATGCACACACATCCAGGGTATATATGACAGGAAGAGTCAACTGGAGAGACTGATTAGACAGCAGATTCTGAGTAGTCTAAGAGTCTAGTAACCCAGATCCTAATCTGCCACTGATTAGTTGTGTGACTCTAACCTGCTGCTGATTATTTATGTAAACCAACCATTTAATTAACAAATAAGAATTTTATTTTCCTTATCTGCCAAAAAACAAAGAATGCTTCTAATCTTATCATTACTAACCTTTTAAATTCTATCATTTCGAAAATTTGATTGGGCATGCTACTAGTAAACATTTTTTTGACATGTATGTTACTTATCAATAAACTGTACATATGAAGTTCTATACACATATTTTATATACATTATAAACTATACAAAAATAGGTATTTTTAAAATGATACAAAAATCAATACACAGGTTCTAATATTTTCTTCTCTTAACCCAAGGGATCTCACATATTTCTTTGGATATGTACACCAACTTTAGAGGCCTGGAATATGCAAAGCCAGGTTCATAGGCCTTAGGAAATCGGTCGTTTGAATTTTAACAGCAAGTATTATCTTAAAGACATACAATCAGTTTTCTATATTCATAAAGTACATTTTGGTAACAGGGAACACTGACTTTATTTTTTTTTTTTGAGACAGAGCCTCAAGCTGTCACCCTGGATAGAGTGCTGTGGCATCACAGCTCACAGCAACCTCCAATTCCTGGGCTCAAGTGAGTCTCTTGCCTCCACCTCCCACGTAGCTGGGAATACCGGCACCCGCCACAACACCCAGCCATTTTTTGGTTGCAGCCGTCATTGTTGTTTGGCGGCTCGGCTAGATTCGAACCCGCCAGCTCAGGTGTACGTGGCTGACGCCTTAGCCCGCTGAGCCACAGGCACCGAACTGGAACACTGACTTTAAAAGAGGAAAAATACCCTTATTAACATTCTTAAACAAAAGACTCAAACCCCATGACACTTTCAAAAGAAAATTCTGTCACTTTTTTATTAATAGTAACTACATAAAAGCAATGAGAAGAAATAACAACACTTATACAGTGCTTATTATATGCCAGGCACTATTTTATACACATTAGTTCATTTAATCCTCAAAATGACTAACAAAGTAGGTTTTCTCATTATACCTATTTTACAGATGAGGAAACTGAGGCACAGAAAGGTTAAGTAATTTGCCTGTGGTTATAAGGTATTAAATGGGAGAGCTGGGATTTTAACCAAGGCTGTCTGGCTTCAGAATCCATGCTCTTGACCCTTATCTATCTCACGGGTCAGTGGGTTTACTATGCAAAGGCCCCAAAGTAAGCATTTTCAGCTTTGTGAGTCATACAGTTTCTTTTGCAACTACTAAATTCTCCTGGTGTAGAGTGAAAGCAGCCACACTTAACTATGAAAACAAGTGGACATGCCTATGATCCAAAAATTTTATTTACAAAAACAAGTAATGGGCTAGATTTGGTCCACAGGCCTGCCTATCCCTGATCTATTATAACATCAAATTACTAAAAAGGCTTCATATCAAATCATAAATAATTTTAGACTAAAACATAGCAGTTTTAACCACTATAAAACTAAGGCACCTTAAAAATTATTGTTTTCAAAACTATATTATGTTAATATTGTGATTTGTATTAGTTTATATCTACAGTACTTAATAAATATTTGAGTCATTTTGAGGAATGTAACAGCATACACTTTCGTTCAGTGCCATAATAAACATATTCAATCAAAGTATGCCAAAATATGTTCATAATATATTATAGATTAAAATCTCTTATTTCTAGGATTAAGTACACAACCTTTACTAAATGGTAGAACCCCAAACTGAAAATTAGTCATGTTCATTCAACAAAACTGCAACTACAACTACCATATACATAAGACAAACATATTTGCCATCTTGTATCAAAATATTCATGTGCCTCAATCACATAATATGTTTTCATGAAAATTTGAACATAAAGTCACCTTTAAGATCTTGGCCATGTGATCCGCTCCCTGCCATGTCAGATTACAACCCGAGAAGTTGACTGTCTTAAGAGGGACAGAGCTCTTTATACCTTGACAAATAACTAAAAGGAAAAAAAGACCGCATACACAATAAGATGAAGAGCCTATACAACCTTGATTTATTTGCTTTTCTTGTGTCTATTGTAGTTTAGAGTTGTATTCTTAAAATCACCATTCATAATCTTTCCAAGCAACTGATGGATTAGTGTATACTAAAATACCTCAGTTATGACATGTTATTCCAGTTTATAATATAGTTTAACTCTACTTAGACACCAAAATGGAGAACTTACTCCCAGCCATACAGTAAAGTACTACAGACCTTTTTGAGACATTTGAAATAAAAAGAAAAATCTGAAAAGTTTAAGACTCCTCCTAGTTTTGTTTCCAACAACAGGACTTGATCTCATTTATCAATGAACAATTTAGTGTTAACTATAAACCCAAAATTTTATTGGGTGCTAGTAGATTCACCTAATCTACTAGAATAGAACATTAGAGGACGTCAAACTTCTCTGTTCCCTCAAATTGAAACGCAGACTTCCTTACCCCTTCAGACCACTATTCCACACGACGAACACACACTAATTCTTCAGTTACCTTCTATGACTACTTCCATGACTCCCCAACCCCAGTTACCTTCTGCGACTACTTCCATGACTCCCCCACCCCACTTTTATATGCTTCTATAGGACTCTGCAAATGTTTTGTATTTTGGTATATACCACAATGTATTAAAATTGTATGTTTCATATATTTGTTTTAACTATCTAAAATAATGATTTTCTCTTTACATTTTGCTACTGTCCTTTCCATAAATACATCTTTCAGAAATATTTTAAAAGATGAACAAATACAAAAAAACAGAGAATACCAAATAGTATATAGTATTTGCATGGTCTGTGGCTTATCACAACCTTAAGTAAAATTAGTTCAGAGAGTATTCAGCATGACAAGCTTTCATGGTAGATGTGAGACTGGACTAAGGTTTGAACAGGCACAGAAGGTAGTCTAGATAGAAGCAGCAATAAGAAAACAGACAGGAATTAACATGGCATGTAGGAAACCAGTCTGATGGGAAGAGAGTTAATTAAGATTTAAACTCACTTTCTAAACCTCCATCTCCAATTGGACAATTTGCAAGAGACAGGTGCACCAAAGAAGCCGATTTATTCAATCCCTTTAATGAGGGGAAAAAGTTAAAAATTTATTGAGTTTTTTTCTCTCCAAAAGCAACTATCAAATGTTTGCAGGCCACATTGGAGAAAGCTTACCTTTGTTAAAACAGTTAAATCTCTCTCTCTCAGAACTAGTCCATTTAGCTCCAGGTTCCTTAGCACACTTGATACACTTAAACAGCCTTTAAGAGCTTTACATAACTGGAAGGTCACATCTTTGAATCTTATTGCAGGAACACGACTTCTGCAAACTTTATTTATGTCAGAACCTAAAGCAAAGTTATTGTAAAATTAGTGATTTCAATCATACAGTTTATCCTGAAAAAGCTTCTGCTCTGTGCTTACACACAGTTCTTTTAAGGTGGGATACATGTAAATTCAAGCCACATGAGATATACACAAATTATAGAGAGAGGTTCTTTTGGAAACAAGGAAATTACAACTAATGGATGTTGAATATAGAAAAATGAGGATGACTACATGGGGGCGGAGTGAGTACTGCACTAACAATAGAGGCAGCAGCACATACAAAGGTATCCAAGCCTGACACCTGCAGGGCACAGCAAATACTGGAGGTGGAGATGACAAAGCCCAGAGAACTGGGGAAAGAGTCAGAAAATCAAAGTAGGGAGGCTGAAGCAAGCCTGGGAGAGTTAGCTTTTATCTCACAGGTGATGAGGACCAGGGCTACCATTGGCAAATGAAGGGTGCCCCAGCAGGTTGGAAAAACTTTGCTGCAATACCAAAGAAAGGGAATGATTAGAAAATGGACCCCTTCTTCAAGGTCAACTAACCCCAGGAGGCCTGGCAATGCACAGCTCAGATATTAGTGCCTCTGTGCAGATCACAAGCTGTACAAACAATACACACTGGTCCCATGAGGGCATGTCACCTTAAGCATATCTTTTCATTTCAGAAAGACCACTGGAACTAAATTAGGCAGATCAACTGAGAAAAATCGAGTTTAGAGGCAGCATAACCAGCAAAGAATGTCCACAACAGTCCAGGCAAAATGACATTTAGGAAGTTAAATCTACAATCTACACCTACTGGATGCAAGACATAAAGAAGGTTCAGTGAAAAGGATCTGAAGAGATCCTGAAGGTCTATAATACATTTTCCTTACATTCAGTGCAAAATACTAGGCAAGATCAAGTACTCTGGCCTTCACTCCGAAGTTCCTCCTATCTTTAATTTATTTTGGTTTTGTTAAGACTTTGGTTAAGCAAAGTCTCTTCTGAGGTACAGGGCAGTTCCTACACCTGAATGAGATGGGGAGGTTAAGCTGACTTCTCTTCAGTGGGAGATGTGTTGAATTGCCCTTACAGAAGAGATAACACATGGTGCTAACCCAGAGACTAGAAAAGGGACAGGCATATTTATCGATTTTAAATAAATCAAAAATTATTTCCTCTCCTAATTCTTCACACCCTCTCAGCTTAAAATAAATATTCAAGACTATACATTGAAAAAACACCTTTTAGACATACAATTTTCTACATCTTCTTTGTGGGTAACCTTAGGTGCCTTCTATGCCTTCTAAGATAAAATATGAGTATCTTGGGCCCAGATCTGCCTAGCAGACACACTGAAATGCCCCACAGACCCTCTTTCCATCCCCAATCCCTTCCAGCCCTGCTGCGTCTCATGCAAGGATGCTGCTATAATCTGTCACCCAAACATGCTGCCCTCCCTTGTCTAACTGATCACCAAGGCCTATCCCTTCTCTTAGATACATGATATCTAGCCCTTCTTTTCCATTTCTTAATCTGGGCCATCAGATTACAACAATCCATCCTCCTTGCAATTTAAATTGTCCTGTATATGGAAGTCAGAATGAGTTCCTAGGGAAAGTCCATTTCACCATCCATCAATGGTCCTCAAACTTCATGATAAACATCAAACTTCTTGACAAAACAAACAAGGACACTACCCATTTGACCCTCACTAGGTTTCCAGCCTCAACTCTCTCTGCTCTTTCTCAAACCCTAAATTCCAGTCCTGGGCCTCAGCTTCCCATACTGTCCTAGTTCCCAGATTTTTGCAGAAACTGCTCCCTCCTGTTATCTGGCTAGCTGCTACAAAAGGTGCCTCTATTGTGTACAAAATGCTATGCTAAGTGCTAGAAGGAATAAAAATCATTTCCTCCTATGTCATGATTTACCTAATATGTTTTCCGAATAATCAGGGTGCTTGAATCCCTAATTATATCACCTTATACGTGTAAAATGGGTTATCTTTGTAAAGCACCCTTGAAAATTTTTAGAGACACATTTCAAAAACGTAGACAAAGGCTGGGATGTATTGCTTAGTTCTCTATCAGGCAAATAAAGTTATTCGATAAAATAGGTAACATGTGTTGAATGTTTAATGTCTTCCCAAATTGTGCTAAGAGCCACAAGTATCATTTCCTCTGGGAATCCTTACAATCATCATAGAAATTGACACAGACATAGAAGATTTCATGAACGACAGAGGTTCACTCAGCCGTTCATACAGCCCTTACTGAGTGTAGTGTCCATTTAAAAAAAAAAAGAAATCGTCACCGATATCTCACTTTTACTCGGATCAGTCAGTAAACCCCTTTACAAACCATATAAGGTGGCCCTGTTAGTAAGCCCACGTTACGGCTGAGAACACTAAGGCCCGGAGACCTTGAGTGAATCGCCGAGGGTCTTCTAGCTAGCAAGTGTTCCAAGCCCCAAGCCCCAAAGCTCCTTTACTGCACACAGCCCGGCATTCGGCGCCCGATGTTAGGGCCCAGGCTCCACCTTGGACCTGCCCCAAACCCACTCGGCCGCACCGACCGAGAGACGCTGGAAGCGGGAACTACAAACCTATTTCTCCAAGCCGCGGCTGGAAGAAGCTCTTGACAGAGATCAAGGGCAGATCTTTATTAATCTTGAGGGTGCTGAGGAGAGGCGCCCAGTCCACCATGCGGAGGCGGTCGGCATTGAAGTCCAGCACGCCCTCCCGGAGGCAGGCGCGCACAGCGGGGAGCGGCACCGAGTCCTGCAGCGCGCACAGGTACTCATAGTGCGAGAAGAAGTCCGACGCGCAGTCGCGGCGCAGCTTCACCGAGTCGATCATGGCCGGAGGGCGACCTCGGGGGAT
Organism: Perodicticus potto; assembly: GCA_963574655.1. Taxonomy (NCBI): domain Eukaryota; kingdom Metazoa; phylum Chordata; class Mammalia; order Primates; family Lorisidae; genus Perodicticus; species Perodicticus potto. The sequence goes on from CAUYRH010090144.1 coordinate 14,212, forward strand.
GCCCGGCGCGGAGACGACGCCCCCACACCTGAGGAGCCTCGGGTCGCCCCAGGCCGCCCGGGCACCCACGGCCAAGCGGCAGCGGCCGACAGGCCAGAAGACGCAAGCCAGGGGCCCCAGGCTAGGCCGACCCCTCAACCCCCGGCTCCCGCGCCGCTTCCCGCCCAGCAGTCAAGGCCGTTGGCGTCCGCCCCGTAGCTCCCTGGGGGCGGGGCTGCGGTTCGACTCCAAAGGCGGGCGCCGGCGGGGGGCGGAGCGCAAAACGTCAGCACGCTCGCCGTGCGCCAGTACGCAGACCCCGCCTCCATGGGCGGGCGAGGGCGCGGGACCCCGCCTCCATGGGCGGGCTGGGCCCAGACTTCAGGCTTTGTAAAGGGGTTTACTGATCGATCTGAGTAAAAAGTGAGATATGAATGTGACAATTTCTTTTCTTTTTTTAAACAGAGAATACACTCAATGAGGGAAGTGTGAACGGCTGAAGTTACCTCTGTCGTTCATGAAATCTTCTATGTCTTTGTTAATTTCTACAAATAACAATTTCCGTAGTTTCTACATAACCTCATACGGTTGTTGGCAAATGGTAGAGGTTCAATAAATCGGGACTTGATTGTATTTGCTATGAATCCCTTTGTTTTGTCTGTTGATGATGTTTGCAACCCTCCCGGTAACAAGTGCTTTGTGTCCTAGGCATTATTTTAAGCACTGTGAGTCTGAAATCATTTCATTTCCTTAACATCTCTGCAAGGAATATACTACTGTATTGCACTTTACTAACGGGGAAACTGAGGAACGTGGAAGTTGAGTAATATACAGCGATAATTCTCTGGTCAAGCCTTAGACATTGTCTCTACAGCATTACTCTTCCACTTCCTGCATTCTGGGTACCTCAACTTACTACCAACACACACGTGTGCTGAAGTGTGCTAAAATCTCCTAGTTATGGTCAACAATGACTTTTATGTGAAACGTGCTCAAATTATAACATAGTAAACACTGGTACCTCCACAAAACACCGTAAGAAATGAAATCATACCATTTCTGGTAAAGGGTCTGTGTAACCATTGTCCCAATCACAACTAATCCTGGGATCACTGTTCTTCTGAACTCGGTATTTACAATGTATGTCTTTATATTTCTGCTACATATGTAAGTATACAGCACATGGTATTTAATTTTGTTTTCATTGGCTACTTTGTTATCTTTGCTAAATTCATCCATGTTGACATGTCCTGCTCTAGTTTCCTCTTCCTATTGTATAGGATTTCCATGTAGGAGCATATAATAATGTATCTGTTTTTCTGCTGATGGAAATTTAAATTGTTTCTAATTTTCACTATGATTTCTCACTTACTATATCCACCTTTTTTAGTCTCTAGCATATTATAATATAGTTGTCCATTACCTTCTTAAAATTCCTTCTTCCTTGTTTTCCATGAAGCCATCTGATGTTTTTATGCCTCTACTAATTCCTTCTCAATCTCACTCTTGGGCTTCTTTTACTTACCTATTCTAAATGCTAGCGTTCTTCATGTTTCCATCCTCAGCTTCTACCCTTTCAGACTTTTTATAGTGTCTCTGGGTGATCTTATCTTCTCCTCAGGCTTACTTTCCCCCTCTAGGCAGATCATTTCTAATAAAGACAGTTTTCTCCATGTATCAGATTGGCTCCTGGAAAGTCAAAGATTTCTCATTGCCCTCAGGATTGGATCTGTATTCCTTGGCTTGAAATATAGGCTGCTTCATAATTTGCCTACCTCTGCTGTCTTATTTCTTGCTAGATTCTTCTTTGTATCTCTTCTCTAGGCACATGGAACTGCTTGATGTTTCTGAGGTTCCGTCATTCCTGCCTGGGCCTTTACATAAGCCCAGGAGTACCTTTATTTAATGGGCCAACTTCCAATTTTTTCAGTTTTGGTTTGGAGGCACCTTTCTTTTTTTTTTTTTTCCATTTTTTAAATGATATTTAATTGCAAATGTCTAAATTAGGATTTGATGAAGAAGACACAAGGCCCATGTATGAAAAAACATGATTGTTCATAAAGTCATTTTTTTTATTTTATTTTTTATTTTTTAATACATGTATTTTATTATTCTTCATTACATTATTCCCCCACCACCACCCGTCCGTGATAAGACAGAATTGATTTACAGAAAAGAATACAGAAAACACCAAAGCTCCTGGTAGTGGGAGAGATTTCAAGTAGGGA
>CAUYRH010090146.1:0-13260 GCA_963574655.1 Perodicticus potto
TGTAGTCCCAGCTACTTGGGAGGCGGAGGCAAGAGACTCGCTTGAGCCCAGGAATTGGAGGTTGCTGTGAGCTGTGATGCCATGTCACTCTACCCAGGGTGACAGCTTGAGGCTCTGCCTCAAAAAAAAAAAAAAAAAAAACTACTGTCATTATTTAGGTATTCAAACATTGTTTACTTAGGAGCTCCATTCTTGTGGAGTATACTGGCTGGTATTAGATGATGATTATTTATGAACAGAGGATACTCCTCCCCCACCCCCATTCCTACAAATTAGATTTATTTGGCTATTAAGCTCCTTTGTAGAACACAACTTCTTGGATGTGTGAGCCTAACAGACGTTTGGATAATTATTTCAGTAATTTTTTTTTTTTTTTCAGTTTTGGCCATGGCCGGGCTTGAACCCAGTATCCCCCGTATGTGGGGCCAGCACCCTACTCCTTAAGCCACAGGCACTGCCCATTTCAGTAATTTTTTTTTTAAGGACTTTTTTTTTTTTTTTTTTTTTTTTGCAGTTTTTGGCTGGGGCTGGGTTTGAACCCGCCACCTTCGGCATATGGGGCCAGTGTCCTACTCACTGAGCCACAGGCACCCCCCCAGTAATTTTTTTTAATGGAAGATTTGATCTCTGTGATTGGAGATAGAACAATGGGGGATGATAGCATCTTGATGCTAGGGCTAATGGATGATAATAACTTATTTGTGATCCAAATTCTAAATTTCTTTTAATATTCCCACATATGTATTCTGCCATAGTCATATTCTAACCTTTAGAATTCTGTTTTAGACAGATGTATAAATGTTTTATTCTTTTGAACTTAGTGGCTTGAATCCTAAGTTCCGAGAAAATTTCCTTATGTTTGCATTTTGCCTTTTAAATTTCATCAAATGTTCTTAATTTTAATCATTTTTCTTGTCTTGTGTACCTAAACAGTATATACACTGTTGTCATTAAAAATGGCCCTCTGTGACAGTGATTCTCCTCTCATGGTAGAAAAGATGGCATTGGGATAGGGAGATACAGTTTCGAAAAGTTCTTTTCTACCTCAAGTCCCAATTTGAGGATCATAGTCTCCACAAACTCACTTAACTGTGGTATTTAGCTACTTGATATGTAAAGTTTTGATCATAAGTATTGATAAATCCATGATTTTTATTTTATTTTATTTTATTTTATTATTTTATTTTATTTTGAGACAGAGCCTCAAGCTGTCGCCCTGAGTAGAGTGCTGTGGCATTACAGCTCACAGCAACCTCTAATTCCTGGGCTCAAGCGAGTCTCCTACCTCTGCCTCCCAAGTAGCTGGGACTACAGGCGCCCGCCACAACGCCCGGCCATTTTTTGGTTGCAGCCATCATTGTTGTTTGGCGGGCTCAGGCTGGATTCGAACCCGCCAGCTCAGGTGTACGTGACTGGCGCCTTAGCCCGTTGAGCCACAGGCGCCGAGCCAATCCATGATTTTTTAAATGTAAGCTTTTCTTATTTCAAAGGCATTATTTATTATTTGTACATTGTAGGAAATTAGAAAATACAGATAAACATGAAATGCAGAGATTCCTACCACCTATAAATGAGTACTTTTATTATGTTAGTAAATCTTCCCAACTCTGTATTTTGACCTAAATAAGATAATATTTAACTATTGTCATGTAACTTGCTGTTTTCATTTAATAATCTCCATCTTTCCACATTAATAAATTTTCACCCCTTCTCATACTCAGGCATATGCCCGCATGCCCAGCTAATTCAGAAGTAACTTGTTTCTTGTCCATATTCAGAAGTAACTTGTTTCTTTATCTCCTATATTTCCTGCAAATGAATGTTCGCTCTAGACCGAAGCTTTCCTGTAAATTTAATAAATGTCCCCAAAAGTCTTTTTCTCAAAACCAACAGCTATTCTGGAGAATATACCTGGCATGTGGTTATGTTTCTTTATTTCCCTGTTAACCTAATGGAGGGTTTTGTTGTTATTGTTTCTTTTAGTAGCAGTTAAAAAAGTGATTGCACGGCAGCGCCTGTGGCTCAAAGGAGTAAGGTGCCAGCCCCATTTGCCGGAGGTGGCGGGTTCAAACCTAGCCCTGGCCAAAAACTGCAAAAAAAAAAGTGATTGCACGATTTTGGTTTTAAGTAGAAATGTAGTTTATTTCCCAATAATAAATGTTTAAAATTGTATTTTCTTTGTGTATTTTAACCTAATAATTCTGGGTTTTGTTTTTATTTTTTAAATGTTTCTTATTTCAGCAAAACAAGCTATTGATCAGGGGAGATCTCCAGTTATAATAGACAACACTAATACACAAGCATGGGAAATGAAACCATACGTGGAAATGGTAAATATGAACTATGAGAGAGTTTTTATTTTTTATACTTTTCAGCTTTTTTATATTCTGAAATGTTGGCCGGTTGACCTTAATTATTAAAATATTTGTCCTTGTTTTATACAGAAGTTTGTTGGTTTGCTTAGTTTGTTAAAAATTATGAATGGTACTTAGTAAGAAATAAGCTCATCTTACTAGTTTTGTCTGACCTTGAGAATCGTACTTGGAATTTGTCTGGTTATGTAGTCTTAAAATTTTTATAAACCATATTATTTTATAAAGTAACACTTTCTCTTGGTTGACCAAATTTGGGAGTATTGTCTAATGAAATTTATATCTGTCTGCCTTCTTTTTACTTTAAGAAGTATTCTCTGGGTTTTTGTCTTCTTCCTTTTCTTTGTGTAGGCCATAGGAAAAGGATACAGAGTAGAGTTTCATGAACCTGAAACTTGGTGGAAATTTGATCCTGAAGAATTAGAAAAGTAAGGCACTCGAATTTTTATTAAATTCTTATCTTCCCCCCCCCTTTGTGAATTCCTGCATCATTTTACATTTTATTGAATGCTAGGCGCAAGGAACTTTTGAGGGTAAAATTAGGACTTTTCTGTCTCGTTTTGGCCTAGCCAGTTCTATAGTGCATTGTCCTGCTAGCTTCTTCTTCCCATTTTAGGCCCCATCAACTTTTTACCTTGCGCTTTCATCTTACTCCTTCATTTTCATCTTTGCAACTACAGGTCCATAATCCCATATCAAGATCCTTGAAATCAATGTGTTTTGAAATTTAGGTATTTTGAATTTTAGAAGGGTGACATAGTGCATATATACCAATTATTTGACATCCCTTCTAGAATTTGGGGCAGCCTGTCAACGATCAAACATGTAAATATTTCTGCAGCAAATCATGACTAGTTAGCTAAGTAGAAAAGAGTGATTCTTCCTAATCTAATGTTAATTCTGAGTAGGTTGCTCTGCCAGATGAGTATAGATGTAGTTAGGTTTTGCTGCCATGTGAGTCAACAAAAATCTTAATTTTCAGATCTTATTAGACTTCCTAACTGAGAGATTGTGGACTTGTATTAATTTCAACTCTGCTCTTCCATTTATGTTTACCTTTATGTTTTTCCTGACTATGACTTTTTTCTTTCCTTGCTTTCACTGCCCCCCTCTTTTGGTACCAACTTTATTGAGATGTAATTTGCATGCCTTACAATTCACCCATTAAAGTATAATTCAATGGTTTTCAGCATATTCTGAAGGTTGTACAATCATCAAACCCCCTTTTTTAGGGTAGCTTTTCACCTTGTACTCAGTTTGCCCTCTGTTAGCTTCAAGCTGTTATTCTGTGTATGGGGTCCAGCTAATTTTATTCTTTCCCTTTGCCTTTTCTTCCTTTGGCTACTTTCTTTCTTTCTCTTATTTGCATGCTGTAGTATGTCCATATACAGATTGGTAAACTGATAAATTTATTAGTATTACTATCTGCATTATTTGCTTGCCTAGCTATTTGTGTGTGTATCACATCCGAGATGGAAGAGACAGTTTAAAAACTGATATTTGAGAGACCGTTGAAATTTATTACTTTCTTAATATAGGTTTACTTTACATAAAAATGCCAGCTTAACTGATATCTGGCATACTTTGATTTTTGAAAAGAATTCAGTTACTAATTTCGATATCTTAGTGATTTAATCATATCCTGCAAAATTTCAACCTCATATCTTTTTTTATCTCTTCTATCTTTTTTGTTTTCTCTTGTATGTAAATATCAGATTTGAAAAGTAAACATTTCTCTGTGGCTTTTTTCCTGGGAAAAATGAGTTAGCATTAGTACATCTAGAACTATAATGTTAAGTAAAATATGTTTCTGTATGTCTGTCATGTCCAAATCAAATCACAGAAAACTTTTGAGGGTAAAATAAGTTGTCCAAAGTTCTTTGAGGGTCAAGAATAAATTTTAAACCACTTTTTGTTGTCCTATAAACTTACATACAGAAAAGTACGTAAAATATAAATATACAGCCTAACAAAGTTCTTAGAAGACCAATACACATTTAGTTATCACCCATGTCATGGGAACATGATTAGCACCTCAGAAGCTCTTTGCCGTTCCTCTTCCCAGTCACAATTACCTTTCATTCTCTAAAGATAAATACAGGTTTTCCTTGATAATCATAATTACTTTCTTATTTTTTTAGTTTTACTATAATGTCTTTTGCCTTAATACCATTGTTTAGTTTGCCTTCTGTCAAACTTTTATATATATATTATAATTATATATAAAGAATATATAATTATAAAATCGGTATTTATTATGTCTAGTTTCTTTCAATATTGTGAGAGATGTCTAAATTGTGTCTCTATTAATATTGTATTAATATTTTAAAAGTGTGAGAACTATCATTAAATAACTTTTTAAAAAATAAAAATATTTTATGTGGATTTTTCTAAGTCCTAGAAGTCCACTCAGTCCTTTAATTCTTCTTCTTCTTTTTTTTTTAATCCTTTAATTCTTAAAGTAGTATTTCATAATCTTTGATGTTTTTATTAAAAGATGGGGATATATTGTGCGGCACCAGTAGCTCAGTGGGTAGGGTGCCGGCCCCATGTACTGAGGGTGGTGGGTTCGAGACTGGCCTCTGCCAAACTGCAACAAAAAATAGCCGGGCATTGTGTTGGTGCTCCTGTAATCCCAGCTACGTGGGAGGCTGAGGCAAGAGAATCGCCTAAGCCCATGAGTTGGAGGTTGCCGTGAGCTGTGATTGCATAGTACTCTACAGAGGGCGACAAAGTAAGACTCTGTCTCTTAAAAAATAAATACATAAATAAATAACAACAAAAAAAAGATGAGGATATAGTCAGCAGGTTCAGTGACTAGGTAGTTCTATGTGAAGAAGTTATAAATTAATTGCATTTTGCTATGACTTATAGTGTCTTAAACCTTCAAAAATATTGTCAGAAACTTAGAGATAGCCAGTGTAAGTCTTTTTATATAAAATGTGGGTAAATGAAATACCTAATGTTTATTTGCAAAATATAATTTAGAATCTGTATGCTTTTCCTCTAAAATAGTTTACTCTATAAACCTTTACATTCTAAAGAAAAGATTTACAATCCTTTTCTTTTTTGGTAGGAGGAATAAACATGGTGTGTCTCGAAAGAAGATTGCTCAGATGTTGGATCGTTATGAATATCAAATGTCCATCTCTATTGTAATGAATTCAGTGGAACCATCACACAAAAGCACACAAAGACCTCTTCCTCCAGATGGGAGACAGAGGTGGGGAGGCTCTCTAGGCTCACAAGATCAAGTTTATGTCACAAATAATCATTAAGTTGGTTATTTTCAACTAGCAACATTTGTTGTTTGCCCTTGAGAAAAATTAGTGAGCCTATCTTAAAGTTTAAATAGTTCAGATAAACAAAGACCATCACAAAGGATGTTCCCAGCCAAGTTGTTTAAATTCTAAAGTGTAAATAAAAATTTTATAAAATTGCATTTTAAATGTTTTTTATAATCTTTTGTTGTAATACTTTTGGTTGTTATGAAAACACCTGAGTAGACTAGTGGGTAGAAACTAGGATGATTTTCTACAATCGAATTTTAAACTAATTTTATCTATTTTGTAGATAATGTCAAACAATCTTTTTATAGTTCATAACCTAATCTAACTTTTGATAAAACTTAGTATTTTCCCTTCAGAATCTTAAATATGTAAGAATACAGTACTAACTTAATATAGGGTACCTTAGTTGATGCCTCTGTTCATTATACAGGTAAAATTATATTTCAGCTAATTCATCTGTGTGTCAAAATTATTTTTAAGCTATAAGTAGCATATCATGTATTTCAAACAGAATTCCACAGCAGAGCTATACAGTAGGTATATCAATCACTTAGAGAGTTTTTTCTGTAGTGTACATATTCATCATGTAATGCGTACATACTCATCTTTCTTCTCAAGCTGTCTCCCTACTCCCATGCACTTGCAAGTTCTGGAAGAAGTAAAGAGGCTGTGAGTCACTGCTTAGTTGGAAGAAGCTTCTAAGATGATTCTAATGATGTTTCACTTCTCTGTATTCAATTTTATGCAGTATAATTCTAATATAAAAGTATTTTGAACAGTATTAGTCATAATATTTGTCTTATGGAATATTACATTTCTTCTAGTACTAATTTTCCTGTAGTGCCAACTGCAGTTTTCTCACTGGATGGTTTGGATACTTTTCATTATTAGATTGTGTTTCTTAAGATTAAAAAATTGAAATGGAATTCATTTCAGAGGCCTTGTAATTCATCTTGTCTTCAAACAGAGAACTTTACCTGAACTGTCCTAGATATTTCCTTCAGTATCACCACCACCTCTTTTAATGCCTCTTTTTTGTTTTGTTTTTTGAGACAGAATCTCACTTTGTGGCCCTGGGTAGAGTGCTGTGGCATCATCATAGCTCACACCAACCTCAAATTCTTGGGCTCAAGCAATCATCTTGCCTGAGTTGTTTTATTTTTGGTAGAGACAGAGTCTCTCCCTCTTGCTCAGGCTCATCTCAAACTCCTGAGTTCAAGCAATCCACCTGCCTCGGCCTCCTAGGGTGTTAGGATTAGTTGTGAGCCACCGTACCTGGCCTCTTTTAATACCTCTCTTCCAGGGTTCTATAAAAAATATTTCTTTAATCTTTGCTTTCATTTACTCTTTTTTAGGAAAAAGACCTCAGCTAATTATAACGCTGTTTAATCCTTATGATTCTTCTTATCTTTTACGTATGTATTTCACGGCCTTTAAACCTCCTAATCCAGCATGTTGTAAATCCCATAATCTTTCTCTGTTGTTTTAAAATCTTTTGCTGTTCTTTTCAACTTTAAATATTCTCTCGGCTCTGCGCCTATGGCTCTAGCAGCTAAGGCACCAGCCATATACACCTGAGCTGGCAGGTTCGAATCCAGCCCGGGCCCGCCAAACAACAATGACGGCTGCAACCCAAAAATGGCTGGGCGTTGTGGCGGGTGCCTGTAGTCCCAGCTACTTGGGAGGCGGAGGCAGGAGACTCACCTGAGCTCAGGAGTTGGAGGTTGCTGTGAGCTGTGATGCCACGGCACTCTACCCGTGACAGCTTGAGGCTCTGTCTCAAAAAAAATAAAAAAAATAAAAATTCTCTCATATCTTTACATTACTTTTCAAAGTTATGAGGCTTACAACTAGCCTCAGTGCTCTCAACAAGATCTTTGGTACACTGCCTTTAGTGAAGTAAGAATATGATTTCATACTACTTAGTACTTTTTACATTTGAATGAATATACCTTACTTGCTTAAGGTTTGGGTATTTGTATATATTTGTTCATCCTAACTAAATCTGATATAGGAATATGCTAACTCATGTTTTGTATGTAAATGTATGTTTATATATGCTTATGCACATCTTCATTTGTGTTTTTATATATTCTTTTATTTCACAGTAATACTTGGGGGTATTTGGCCTTGTGTTTTCAAGTATTTTATTACGTACGTAAGCACAGTTTGAAAATTATACAAAAGGATTTAATTTTGGGACAGATGAAACAACTCTTAGATATATTGTGTGTCCCTTTCCCTCTGTCTTCATAAACGTCACTTAGGAGGAATAGTACTATAAATCTAAAGTTCTGAATAACTTCTACTTAACCAAATTTATTTTGAGGAAATAGAGGATTGACTTTGGGAGAAACAGATTATGAGAAAAATGTTCATATTAAGTCTAAAATGAATTTCTAGCTATTTCAGATTTCATTTTCATCTAGTACTTCTGAATATTAAAAATCTTTGAGATCTCATTAATCATTACTAATTAATTTTTGAAAAGTATAGATGCTTATTGGAGCAAAATAACATTCTGACTTTCAATTCTTTTCTAGGTAGAAACATAGTAGTTTATCCAAGCATTGTGGCTAATTTAAATTTCTTTAACAATAACAGAATGGAGGAAGGAATATGCGGTAAAAGATACCAAAGTCACTATTTGACACCATTGCCTGGTGTTAAAAATCTATAAAAGTGTGAAATTTACCTACTTTTCATCAATTTTTCTTGAGATAGCCTTTTTCTTTTTTTTTTTTTTTTAAGAGAAAGGAATCTTACTATGTTGCCCAGGCTGGACTTGAACTTATGGGATCGGGTGATCTTCCTGCCTTAGTCTCCTGAGTAGCTGAGAGTTCAGGTGCCAGAGCACCTGCCTCACTAGATACGGTTTTAATGGAAACACACACACACTCTGCTACACCCCATTATAACCTGATCTCTGTCACAAAGAATACAATGGGCATTAGTCATTATATTTAACAGCTTCCAATTTGGTTCAGTAAAATTGTTATATTTAGAAGTTTTTTTATAGGTTTAATGTAAAAATAACTTTTCCTTTGTGATAAATTTATAGTGTTCTATATGTCTCAATCCTGTTAGTAAAAATTCTTATATGGTATTTAAATCAAACTTTTGGTACTACTTTTTTATTTGTTTTCATTTTTCTGCAGTTTTTGGCCGGAGCTGGGTTTGAACCCACCACCTCCGGCATATGGGTCCAGCATCCCACTCCTTTGAGCCACAGGTACTGCCCGTACTGCTTTTTTAAATAGTAATCTTTATTTTCAGTATTCGTCTTTCTAAAAGACAATGTTGGGCCAGGTGTGGTGGCTCATATTCCAGCACTCTGACAGGGCAACACTGGCAAATTGCCTGAGCTCACAAGTTCCAGACCAGCCTGAGATAGAGTGAGACCCTGCCTCTAAAAATAGCCAGGCGTTGTGACAGGTGCCTGTTGTCCGAGCTACCAGGGAGGCTGAGGCAAGAGGATCATTTGAGCCCAGGAATCTGAGGTTGCTGTGAGCTGTGATGCCACAGTACTCTACTGGGGGCGACCAAGTGAGACTCTTTTTCAAGAATAAATAAAAGAGAATTTTAGCTTTTTTATATTTTTCTGTTTTAAAGTAAGACTACAGAAGATTGTGTTGTATTTTTTTGTTGTTGGAGTTATAAACTTAAGTATTTGAAGTCTGCACAGTTTGAAATCTGTATTTTTAATTAATACAGATTCTGAAAATTTCAGAATTTTGAAAGTGTATGATTTCAAAGGTTACAAAATGTTTGTTTTGACTATACTCAAATTGTTTTTACTGCAGAGATGCCTGATTTTCTGAGACTGGTTGTCTAAGTATTTATAGAGAAAAATCTATCATATTTTATTTGGAAAATGTCGAAGAAATGATAGTTATTATGTTTTTTACTGCCCTGACCAGATAGATTTTTCCATTGTTTATTGAAGTTCAGTGTTTTGACGTGAATGCATTAACTTATAAGGGCTAAAGTTGTGTTGTTGTTGCTTTTTGGTTTTTTTATATCTATAACACCTTAGTCTGTAGATAATAAAATATTAAGTTAGTTTTCCTACAGTGACCTTTAAGAATAAGTTACTTGGGGCGGCACCTGTGGTTCAGTGTGTAGAGCGCCAGCCCCATATACCGAGGGTGGCGGGTTCAAACCTGGCCCGGCCAAACTGCAACAAAAAAATAGCCGGGCGTTGTGGCAGGTGCCTGTAGTCCCAGCTACTCAGGAGGCTGAGGCAAGAGAATCACCTAAGCCCAAGAACTAGAGGTTGTTGTGAGCTGTGACGCTACGGCACTCTACCAATGGTGACAAAGTGAGACTCTGTCTCTTAAAAAAAAAAAATAGAATAAGTAACTTGGTGGCAGAATAAAGAGCAGGTTGAATTAATGATTTTTAGAGTTAAATTTTAAGGGTAAACTTTATATTATAAATAAAGTTTTTTCCCATTAAAACTATTAGCTGGATCATTGTAAATTTATTGGGAAGGAGAGATTGTATTAAGGATTAATGAATATCCTATTTGGTGGTGTTTTTTTCTCTTTACAAGTTAAATAAGATAGGCATACCAGTTTTTACTTCATTATTTAAATTTAGTTACCATAAAAATAATTGGCTTTTGTGTATGTATTTTCTCCTTATAGTGTCCTTATGATGGTAAGAAGTAGTGTTATGTTTATCGAAATAGATTCTGAAAAAGAGATTAGTGATTGTCTTGTGCATCCTTTTTATTCCTTTTTTACTTTTTTGGTTGGTTTTTTTTTTTTTTTTTTTTTCAGTTTTTGGCCGGGGCTGGGTTTGAACCTGCCACCTCTGGAGTATGGGGCTGGCGCCCTACTCCTTTGAGCCACAGGCGCCACCCTCTTTTTTTACTTTGCAAGGCAGTGCTTAGATTAATTGAATTTAGTTGATTGAAAGTGTCAAATGTTTAAAGCCTAAGAAATTTTCACTTTGGCATGGTTTGTAAATTTCAGAGCAAACCTTAAATATAATTATTATAATTTAAATAATATTTAATGAAATATAATTATGATTATAATTATGATTATCTGCATCTAAGTACTGAAAACTTGTAAAAGAATGGTTGCAATTTATACTCAATATCTTAGACTACTTTGGATTGCATAATTTTTATAATAGAATATACATGTATAAGCTATGATTTTTTACTATCTCCTGTGGAAATTCTTTATACATCATGGTCACATGCTTAGAAACAGAAAGAAGGAGTAGCACAAATGACTTTGAAAAGAAAAACTTAACAGTGATTAGTTATTTTCTTAGTTCTAGAAGGTAAAGCTATATGTGTTGGAAAGTTGGATTTTTTTGAGACACACTCTTACTTGTGTCCTGGATAGAGGGCCATTGCAACATAGCTCACAGCAACTTCAGACTCTTGGGCTCAAGCAATCCTCTTGCCTCAGCCTCCTGAGTAGCTGGGACTATAGGTACCTACCACAATATCGGGCTATTTTTTTTAGTAGAGACAGGGTCTCTCTCTTGCTCAGGCTGATCTTGAACTTCTGAGATCAAGTGATTCACCTGCCTTAGCTTCCCAAAGTACTAGGATTAGAAGTGTGAGCCACTGTGTCTATGTCTAGCCCACTGGGAAAGTATTGACTTTTTATACATTTAATATTAGTTTATTTTGGCATATAAGAAATAATCTTTTCCTTTCTTCCTGGCCAAATTCTGCTTTCTCAAAGATAACCATGGCACATTCCAGGAATGATAATTATAATAATGACAAAATATCATCCACTCCCAGTAAAGAATCTGTTACCTTCAGTAAGCGATCTTAGATTTCAGTAGGAAAAAAATAGATTGTTTTAGGTAGCATGGACATAGTTATAGTCCCCTAATCTTAGAACTAGAGTGAGTGGGCCAGGCACAGTGGCTCACACCTGTAATCCTAGCACTCTGGGCAGCCAAGGTGGGTGGATTGCTTGAGCTCATGAGTTCGAGACAAGCCTTAGCAAGAGCAAGACCCCTGTCTCTACTAAAAACAGAAAAAAAACCTGAGGCAAGAGAATCACTTGAGCCCAAGAGTTTGAGGATGCTGTAAACTATGACGCCACAGTGACTACAACTATAACTCTACCAAGGGCGACAGCTTGAGACTGTCTCAAAAAAAAAAAAAAAAAAGAACTAGAGAGAGTCACATTAGCAAGCATTATACCTGCTTTGGTAAGTAACTAAAGTCTTCATGTAGAAGTGTTGGTTCAGTTTTTAATATTTACTTTAAAAAAAATAACTACCTTTTGTAACTTAATGGGAAGAATGAAAGATTTTGAGAGGAGCTACTGGGTGTTTGCCTCTCAAATTAGTAACTAAGGAAAAGCAGAATGATCTGTTCATGCATGGTTAAAATTGTGTTCAAGTTTAGTAAAGTCCATTGAAATATACTTTATTATTTGGATTATTTTCTTCTTTTATAGTTTTAACTGTTTTCACATGGTACATGTAAAATTAAAGTTTTGCCTGGGGGATTTGTTCTTCTCCAGCTAGTAATTATTATAATAATTGTACAACTTTCTTACTGTCTCTGCAATTGTAATTCTGAACTCCTCAGTTTTTTGGTTTTTTTGGTTTTGGGGGGTTTTTTGAGGCAGAGTCTCACTGTGTCGCCCTCAGAGTCCTGTGGCATCACAGCTCATAGCAACCTCAAACTCTTGGGCTTAAGTGATTCTCTTGCCTCAGCCTCCCAAGTAGTTGGGACTATAGGCGCCTGCCACAACACCGCCTATTTTTTTGTTGCAGTTGTCATGTAGTAGGCCTGGGCTGGGTTTGAACCCACCAGCCTTGGTGTATGTGGCTGAGGCTGTAACCACTGTGCTACTTTGCCAAGCCTCTTCAGTTTTTTGTTTGTTTGTTTTTGACCGGGGCTGGGTTTGAACCCGCCACCTCCGGCATATGGGGCCAGCGCCTTACTCCTTTGAGGCACAGGCACCACCCAAGTTTTTTTTTTTTAATGAAAAAAATTACTTGGGAAGGAATTGTGGGCCCTTCCTTTTCTGTTATACTTTTTTCCTTTGTTTATCTTAGTCTTAGAAATGGTGTTTTTTTTTCATAGTCTTTTCCTATATGCATGTTTTCTCTATTTTCTTGAATTCATTTCCTGCTCAGCTATCCTTCTGTAACCTTATGACATTTTTAATGAAGATGAAGGGATGGTAACTGACAAAATTAGAGATAATCTCTTTTTCCTTCTTCGAATTCTTTGTTCCTTATGAACTTTAAGTAAATTAAGCTTGTAGACCACTTGCTTTGTGGTGGATTAGGTAGAATTTGGATGTGAAAATGCTTGGAAAGATTTATAAAAATGTGTCATGTTGGCTTAGAGCCTGTGGCTCAACGGGCTAGGGCGCCAGCCATGCACACCTGAGCTGGCAGGTTCGAATCCAGCCTGGGTCCGCCAAGCAACACTGATGGCTGCAACCAAAAAATGGCCGGGCGTTGTGGCAGGCGCCTGTAGTCCCAGCTACTTGGGAGGCAGAGGCAGGAGACTCGCTTGAGCCCAGGAATTGGAGGTTGCTGTGAGCTGTGATACCATGGCACTCTATTCAGGGTGACAGCTTGAGGCTCTGTCTCCA